>JABASH010005447.1:0-12106 GCA_019776445.1 Tomocerus maximus | reverse complement strand
TAATAATTTTGTTTTTAGATTTCTGCGAAAGGGACTTACAATTGACTTAAAATAAATGCTCAAACTGTGGAACAACGGTTATTTAGTTGTATCTTGCAATGGGATTATCATTTTGAGACAATAATGTCATATTTCATTTGAAGTCATGAAATAATGTATGAAAGTCCGGATAAACTTCAATTTACCAAACAAATACTGATTTGTTTATATTATCATAAGGGTTACTTGGAAGATGGTCAACCGAGCGAGGCTTTAAGGAACTTTCAGCTTCCTTTCCAAAAACATAACAAATGAAAATGAGTAATAGATTGATAGGGACAATTTTTTCGAGGTTCCTACTTAAAATTTTAATGTTAGATTGTTTAATACAGATATATCACTGATTCAGATTTGAGATGCTATCTTATTTTCAGTGTTTTCTATGCAGGAATATACATGTTCCTAGGGTTCAATTGTATATTGCCGTACTCTTAGCAATTTGGGAAACAATATCGTAGGAAAATTAATTGAAATTAGCTTCAGTGCTGATAAACGTAAATGATACTCCAAAGGAACATTGAAGAAAAATTATAACTGTATGTATGTATGCTTACAAAAACAGTTAAATCTGTTCACGAGTGTCAAAGAAGCAGTAGAAAGCAAGGCGAAAGCTATCCGACATTGACATTCTCTATCTTAGCAAAATTTATTTTGGGTGCAAGAATCATAAAATAAATTAGATCAGACGAACGATTCTTCATTGGACCTATATAGAATGATAAATAGTTTAATATTCTATTATATTTACAAACCGTGAATGTAGTTGTGATAAAGCAGTAAGTGTCGAGAACATTTTGTGGGACGACGGGCCCGTCTTTTTGGTCTTCTTCAAAAATAGCAAGGCACTTAATGTGTTCTCCGATGTACTCCTTCATGCATACGAGAGCCGAAAACAAGATAATGAGGGAGAATGTGAGACGGTAATGAAGTTTGAAGACCCATTCGTCAATTTTGACTTTGTATGTTTTATTGGATGACACGAATGGCTTTGCGAGCGAGTTAACAGTTGAGAAAACGGTGGACATTTTATGCAATTAAAATAATTCCCTGATTAAAGGGATTATGTTGGAGAAACTATGAGATTAGTTGACGGATGACCTGGCACGCTTCAAACGACAGTTTAAGTCTGGTAATGATCTTCAAGATAAGGCTTCTAAGAAAGCTAAATAACTACTAAATGGATATCAAAAAGTAATATTATTGTGATGTAAACCTTCATAATGTTTCAAATGGGTGCTAAGAAAGAATTACAAAGAAAACAGGTCAAACTCTGTTTTACTTCATCTCACCATCGACTTGCATTGCAAAATTAGCATTCATGAAAGAAAAATAATAGATTGTATTACATTCAGCGTTTGTTTATTTACACAGCTGCATTTGAACAGGGAAATTCTACAGATTCTGTTTTTTACACTGTAATAGCAATCTTCATTATTCATTAGTGTAACTGTAGTGCATACAATTTGCTTTGAAATCCATCCAACACTTCCAATAATGTACTATATCGGAGGTATCTTCGTTTTCATCATCTTGCGCATACAATCCTTCTCTAATAGCCTCTTCTCCTAATTTATCTGATTTCTTAACACAGATCTATTGTCCTCTTAAGCCCTAATGATTAACTAAAAGTTAAAACTGTCCAAGGATAAAATGAAAATTCGTCTTTTGGTGCATTTGCCCAAAGTTAATAGAATATTTACAACCTATTATCCTTTAAATAACTCGTGGGTGTTATTGAAAAGCCTCAAGTTTATTTTTACGCTATCGGTTAAAGGACTTTGATCTTGTTTACAAAAGGGAATGAGTGACCGCATTGTATTTCCATTCTTCTTGGAGGTTAGCAATCACAATGTAGTGATATACTTTATTTTTCAGAAGGATTAGAATTGAATTTCTTTCAGCATGCTCTTGCTGGAAAGTTTAGGAGTAACATGGCCCATGTTATCTGGCTTTAATCTCACAAAGTGTAACTTGAGTTTGTTTGTATAAATAACTCAGTCTCCGTATCATAGTACAAATAGTTGAGTGCGTTGTTCAGCCTTGTGACTCTGACTAAAATATAATTAACGCTCGTTGTATAGCTCATCGTTTAAAATGGTTTGAACAATGTGCTAGAAACATGCATACAGATGCAGAGAGCAATAATTACAGAAGAAATGAACTCGTAAGCAATAAAGTATGCACTACTTATGGAAGTACATGCATATGAATTTGGGGAACTATAAATAAAAACATTATGGAGGAATTCCACAAAGTACAGAAATATTTACTCAGACGATTGGAAAATCCATATTATCTGACTGAACTTTTAAGTTTATCGTTCACTCGCTCATGAATAGAATTTAGCTCAGACTTAATAGGAATGGAATGAATAACATAAAGTAGATATAGAAGAACTCATTATACTTTATTTTACTGCTTTCTTTCATTTCCTAGAAGAAATATCGTGCATTTTCCATGTATATTTAGTTTGTGGCCCACAAAGATGGGAACTGAAAACAGTAGCGATATTCACACTCATACATGCATATCAGTTTAAAGCTTCAATCGGATAATTTATCCTTGTATTTTTCCTTTTTGAAAATAATGCACCCTTTGACCCATAGCGATATTTATTATCTTTCCTCCTTAGCAAATGCATTTTTACATTCTACTCTTCACAGTTTAGAGGAGCTAATGTTCGATTAGCAACATTTAGGTCACACTATCAACATTGAATAAATCAAATAATCAAAGTCACATAACAGATCATTTCTGATGTCGTCAGCAGTCCATCAACTTCAACAGCAAGTTCTTACTATTTATTTGCCACAAACAAATGTGTGTGCTTTTCTTTATCAATCCTAGGCGACTCCTTCACTACGCCAGACAACTTACGTAGAACTTGCATGCTCATTCTTATGCTCCATGTATTTCGAAGGACGTTGAATATTCAGAGAGAACCAGAACAAACATTGTAGTTATCATCATATTCAATCAAATCCACTTGAATGACATCAGTACTAATACAAGTAAATCCATATTAATACAAATACTTCAAGAGAGCAGAGACATCAGCATATAAATCTACAGAAACAGCTCTAGGAAAAGGCCAAAGTTCAATATCCCTATCTCCGTGCTGTATAACGATGTACTAAAACGACTAGTTAAGCCTCTTACGCTAATCATTTTCATTATTTAATTCTTTTGACCCATATTTTCTAGTGCTAAGCATCTGTGCACCTAATACCACAACAGCCAACCCCATTGAAATTATAATTATGCTCATTTAGCCAATAAATTATTTCTATACCATAACCACAACCTCATAATTGAATATTCCGAAATGATCCAATCTGAACTACTGGTGTGCGGTAAATTCTTCGAAGTTGTTTGTTCGAATGTTTAGTAGAATGCAAAAACAATTTGTTCGAATACCGAATGAAAAATGTTCGAATACCGAATGCAAAAACAAATGTTCGAATACCGAGTGCAAAATGCTCGAATACCGAATGCAAAATGTTCGAATACCGAATGCAAAATGTTCGAATACCGAATGTTCGAATGGCATTTGTTGGACAGACTTCCTGTCTAAACCTTCCATTTTAACTTATTCTATTGCAGTATCGAAGCTACTGCGTTGGATAGCTGACCTGACTACACTCAGAAACATAAAACATTAACAAAGTCTTGATAATTTCCATTTTACTATTCGAACATTCTGCTTTACCATTCCACAATTCGTATTCGGTATTCGAACATTTGTTTTTGCAATCTCTCAACATATATTCTATCTAATTTTTCCCTAAAAACACCCTTCGAACAAACGGCTTTCGATTAATTAACCTACAACCGAACTACTATTGTTGCAATGTATGGATTAACGCACAATTAAAAAACTGAAATACCTAACCTACTACACACTTTTGAAATATATTCCTATCCGTACTTTAAGCTACATTGAAACTACCGAAAGCAGTTTTAACCGGTACCTGATTTTTTTCAGGACTTTCAAATTGTGAAATCGTTCTTATGCCATGATCAGATCTTGAAAAATCTTATTTTTGGTTGTACATTCTATTTGCAAATGAGTCTGGCCTTTAAAATCTCTACTGTGTTGTTACTACAATATTTCAAAAGAGATTAATAAGCAAAAAGCAAGAGTAGTAACTTAGCATAATCGAGCGCGTGCGAAGACATTGCCAATCTGAAGTCAAAAATGAGTAATGTAAATGCAAGGAAAGCAAAGCTTTGATGATTGTGAAGTGCAGAATGATGTCAAGATGTAAAATCAACAGCAGTATATTTAATTTTATCTCTCCATATGCATTTTTGTGTTTGGTGGGCCAGAAAATTTTCCATAGGTCGATAGAGTTGTGTAACCGTGAGCGAATGCCAATAGGCTATATAGTAAACCACCCGTGTAGATAAGAAACGAGATTAAATTTTAAGTAAATGACATGACTAAGTATATGCATCGTGAGAAAATGTGTATGATTATTAATGTTGAGTCTGGGAGGATTGCTGCCATTTGTATTTACCTACGGACATGCAATCAACTTGTTAGCTAGTTCACAGCGAAAAGGTTCGTTTACTTATGACAGTGTGGGATTTTATGCATTGTTAATGTACAAGACAATTTATGCAGCTGTCTTCCATGTCATTGAGTTCATATAGTTCATCTATAGGGTCAGTGTAAATTATGCATTTTTAATTTGAATATGTTTGCTCTGTCTGTTCCAGATGTTACCATAATGGGACAGAGTAGATGTTCAATATGCCCATTTACAGATTTGGAATTAAATGTTCCATAAAATAAGTTTTCTCACCAACGATACACATACCTCCTGCTGACAATTGGACGTGTTGGTTTAATTGCTACGAAAGAAAATACAAGATGTTGTCCCGAGTGTAATTTTATGTACTCATTTGCACCACCACAACTCATAACAAGTGTTAAATTTATTTAATGTGTCTGTAAAACACAGTTATGCAAATAAAAAGCGTTGTGAGTTCCTATCCTACGTAATATTCTGGCCTACATTTATCCTATGCTAATATTAGTAACAATTAAATGTGTGTGAATTTTAGAGGATGCAAAAATCGACCTTGATAAAAATCTGGCCGACAGTTATGCTAAATACTAATAAATCAACATTTGCTCCCTGGTCATGTCCATCCGCGCATTGTAATTGAACAATAAACATAAACCATACTTCAGTAATGCGCTCTATAGCTCTCTAAGTAATTGAAACTTGAAACAATGCAATTTAAATGATTTTAAACTAGACTACAAGGCTGACCTTGCTTTTCATCCCTTTAATACGGACACCAAACCAACTGCTTTGCTAACTACTATCCTATTTACTTACGTATACTATGTAATCCTGGCTAAGACAAATTTTCATCGCATGTTCACTTGAGCCGACAGTGATTTCTCTGCATAGGCACCCAACACATATTATTAGCTACCTATATACTATTACAGTTAATTGAGAGGGGAGAGAAATTCTACGGAATGATAGATGTTGAAAAACAAGTTAGAAATTACTTCACACAACTTAGAATTATCATTACGCAAGTAAAGCTGTAAATAAGCATCTTATAATTATGGGTATAAGAAACTAATATAATTTATTAATTCCTATGCACGCAGCTTTATTTGACTAACGGCGATATTTTTACAGACAGCATTTTTTGGTCTCGGAATCAGAACGACAATGTCAATTCACACATTCACAGATAACTAACTGCATATTCTATCGAAGAGAAACAATTTGTACATGATTCTTGATGATTTTCTCAACCTTTAGGTGTATCTCCTTCTTATCTACTATCTGCTATGTAAGGGACTATGCAGTTGATGTTGATGCGGAAAGGAAAAATAAATGGAATGCTGTACTTTCAATGTACGATGTTTTATAAATTTTGTATTTATTTCATAGTAAAATTTCTAAATACATAACAAGGTAAGGGTTATAATAATATTTTTCATTGTCGAACAGGATTTACAGTTACAGTGAGTGTAAGCTCTACATTATATGTATGTACTTATTGGATTAACACGTTATAAAGTATAGTACACCCTGGGCATGGATCTTCCTCTTACTCTCCGATGCTTTTAAAAACAGTAAAAATGTCTCCATTGAAAAGTGGAAATATGAAAATAGCATTATTTATAAAATGACTTTAGAAGCGAAGATGAACCTTATTAGTGAGAAAGGCCTATGCTAAATTCGCCTTTCTGCCATACTTTAATATAACTACGTAATAAGCTACACATTATGATAGTTATACACACTTATGAACGTAAAGTATCTATTAAAGAAAGGATTCTTTCACATGGCCTAACAAGTATAATAACAACACGTGGAATGGTTAGGCTCTGTGGTGATTTTATTAGCTTTACTACACATGTCTCTGCAGTGTGTCTATATAGTTTGGAAAAAAAGATATCCCGTCAAAGACCAAAATGCAAACCAAAATGAAAGGAACGTAATAGTGCAATGATATTGCAGTGCAATGCAAACTTCTGGTTATTATCAACCGATATGATATGAAAATAGTTAATAGTTACTTATTCTCCGTGTATACAGGAGAGAAGGTAGTGAGTGATCTATGTAGTTGGCAATAATATAATCAGTTACATTTAAGTCATGTATATAGTATATAGTCTCTATAGAGTGTGTCTATGAAAGGGAATTGATTCACACTCCATATGCATTCTTTAATGTCGTATGTTTGCATAATGATGTGTAAGTGTATTGCTTACAAAAGTGTTTTTACTATCTCTTTTAAAGTTAGGTACACATTTACCTACATACGATAACATAGTTAATAATTGTGAACGTTACAGTGAACACATTAACGGTAAACACCATAATGTTTCTTATGCATATTTTAGATAAATACTAGAGATACGAGAGAGTGAAAGAAAGACTGATGATAGGTGGTTGGTCCCTTTAGTAGCTCCGTTCCGCGTAGATCATATCATGATAAATAAACACAATTTGGAGTTGCAAAACTAAAAAATAATGTTCCGTGTAAAACACAGACATTGATTTGACTTACACTAAATATTTCTTACCACAGATTAGCCACCTAAACTAGCTACGCTACGTAATAATAACATTTTAATGTCAGCCATTATCAGTATACACAGACAGAACAAACATTTGCCTTTTGTATTTGTATATGTCACTAAATAAAAGTAACTCTGTCTCCGGCCCGTTAAACATATTAACTACACAACATAAACATTAACGCCTCAACTATGCAGTAAAAGTATCCTTGAACAGCTTCGCGAATTAGATAATATTTTATGTACTTTGAAACACACACTGGAAAAATTATCGAAAAGAAATCTCAAATGAAAAGATCTTTAAATTCTTTACTCCGTCTTATCTTACACACCTTTTTAACTTGTTCATCATGCTAAATTCCTTAAGTATTCTTATTACTATACAATTTATATAGCAGCAGCATATATATGATTGTGAAATATCTCAACAGATAGGCATATTATTATATTACATCAAAAGAGGAATGAATCTAATTTATAATGGAAGCTTATGTGATGTCTGAACACTCTACTATTGCAAGCAGCATGTAATACAGATGCCATCTCCAGTATTCAATTTTGTAATCAGTAATGCGACTGTACCAAAAAGTACCTACTACCAAAATGCAGGATCTGTGTTGAGTTGAAATTCACGTGTCATCTTTACTAGACTGTGTCTCTTCCGTCGAGTCTACGAGCCAAGTCTTGAATCAGTTCACGGTAAATCAAAGGATCCATGTTTTTCCCCAATTGGTAAAGGACAAACCAATCTCCGATTTGGCATTTCTGGGATATCGTGTCAATTTGTTGAGGATCAGACAGACGGGATTTGGCTCGCAGAAGATACATACGGATTTGGGGCGCTAATACAGTTGACAAACGGTACAGCAATGAAACTCCTGATATCACTGATACAATGATGAACCAAAACCTGCAATTATTAAAGGGAAATGTTAGTTAACTAAGTTTACGCACAGGACAATGGACAGTTAATACACACATCTATATGCCTTTCCACTGTTATAATGGCAAACACGTTTTTATTCCTTCCGCTTACACTTAGACATGAGGCAGAGACATATTAGCATATGTTACAGTAGCTTTGATATAAACTGGCTCGGATGAATAGAAACCTATACACCTAATATACTACTTATAATATCCTGGATCGAGGAAAATAAATGACAAGGACAAATTGAATAAGCTCCAAGAGTTCTGGTTGTGGTCTTGTCTGTTGGTCCTAGTCTACTTGTACATACGTAGCCTCGTCTCAGAATAAAGTGCAAGCAAAATGCATGTGTATGTACAAACACTCCGTAAATTACGCACAAACGCACGAGTGCATTTATTTTTAGAATTTCCATTCGCACATACTATATGAAAAAATGAATGAGGCAGAAAGTAGAATGCTCAAATATCATTTCTAATTGCATTTCCGGGTTTTCCAGTTTTTCATGACTGTAAAATGTAAAGTGCATTCACATTCACTAAAACTATTCTGTCACTCGCATTATCATTAATGATAAAGTCGTAAAACAAAGAAAAACAATGCTTTTGTCCTGTCCTAATCTACATTAAATGTGACCTTCAGATGCGTAACCATTATGCAATTTTCATTCATAACATCAAATGCTACACAATCAGGTGCGTAATAAGCCGATGACATTTAACTACCAAATAGATTGCTCAGTGTGGGAAAGAAAGTATTGTTCAACTAAATAGACAAATCATTCATTTGCTTACCATAAAAATACGTAGATTTTCTCATTCACGATATTCAGAGGAAGAACGCAAAGACCGTCGTATGGCACGATGTTACCTCCCGGACCGTACTAAAAAGAAAAAAATTAAATTGTCTGTTAGCATCATTTGGACACATATGCATGATCCTGGAATGAATGGAAGGAGTAAAAGATGTAACTTTACTACTTATGCATGTGTACTTAAAAATAGATTCGGGTAGCGGAAGAAAAAAACTCACTTTGGAGAAGACGCATTTAGTAACCTTAGGGAACACTTTAGCCATTGGATCAACTCTGTTGTAAGGATCTTCTTCGGTGAATGACAAAACCTGACTGCCATAAGTCGTGAATTCGTATCCGAGAAACATATCCATGAAAAATATTTGTCCGACCACATTTATAAAATTGAGAACTTCACAGAAGAAGAATCGGAAAGCATAAAAGTTATGATTCTTTATATTTGACACAAAGTAGTCCAAGATCAATTTTTTACGACCGCATTTATTGTCTTCATCCACAATCGGGCAGTTCAGATCCATAACGAGCATCTTGATGCGACCACCTTCCCATGTCTTCCACAAGTAACGTGGAATCTATAAAATTGAAATTCGGTAAAGTATACTACAGAGAATACTTTGTTATGTCCCTTGGGACAATCTTAATGGTCTTACAAACTATAAGTATACTGATGATTCAAACTCACGTAGAAAAGGAGAGCCTGGAAGAAGAGGACGAAACACACCCACTGATAATATTTATGGTATTTAACGGAATCGGTTTTGCTAGTTAGTCCACTAACACCCGGATGAGGAACAACAACGCCTGAAAACGGGAAAACATAGAAAATATCATCAATAATGGTTCACCGACATAAGTTTCGTCCATACGTTAAAAGAAAAGTAGCATACCGATTTCAGCTCCTAATTTGTCAGGGAGTGTGTAGGTAGAATGAATCCAGCAATATGTGTCCATGATATCTCCTCCGATGCTAGAATCGACGATACAATCGATCGGGTCACCGATGTACTGTCTTGAGGTGACAAGGAGGGAGAAAGCCACCAGGATAACAACGGTGGCTTTGTAATGCAGTCGAAAGACATTGTTATCAATGCATACACTATCGATCTTCAAGAGAGATTTCACGGATCCGAAAACATCAAACATTTTGGCAGATTTATTTCAGTCAGTCACTAATTAAAAGAAAAAGCTGCCGATTATTAAGCGGGTGAGAGGAAGTGCACCCTCTTCTCCAAAAATCTTTTCCGAACACCTATGCAGGGCAGAAAAGTGCAGAAAAACTGCACCGAGTGGAGAGATTTGATGATGGTGGCTCTTTTCTAAAGACTAAGGCTCACTCACTATAGGAAAGTTGACAATCTGTGTATAAAGTAAGCAATCAACTATCTACGTAAAGTCAAGTCAATCCCTAACTACGAATCACTCACACAGGATCGAGAATGGAGAAGGAGTCATACCTTGTTCTGTGTATTGTGTTATCAGAATGTTAGAGAAGGTAGCCAAAGATGCCCAGGATGTGATCCACTCATATCCTATCCACAGTGAGAAGACCACAACACAAGTGAGTACACGAGAGGGGATGCTTTCTGTCTTGTCGACTCAACCCCACTCCGCATTCTGTGACGTACCACGGTCCTTCTGGTTCTTGCCATAGCTGCCAAATCAAATTTTCCCATATATAGAAGCAGCTTTGAACTAAGGAGATTATCACGAACCCCCTTATGTAAAATTCCTGACTTGCATTGCATATCTCTCACTCTTACTTGTACCTACTTACATTATCCTCTGCATTATATATTCTATACGAGCATTTGTTTGGGCATTTTTATATTTGCTTACAAGATAAGTTTGCCCGTATGAATTGGAATGAAGGACCTTATTTCCACTGACCATCCGTCTCTCTAATCCGTGGATACATAAACTTACAAAGTTGATGGAGACCAATAGCTTGCAAGCTTATTATAAATGAACTTTCCGTATAAGTGTTTTGTCTTGTCTGTTCTAAAGAGATATGAGAGTGTGCATTTGAAGACTTGCATAGAGACACCACACGTGTGAGTGTGTCTTCTATTAATCCATAAAGAATTCCTTTTTCTTCAACAATGTATACTAACATGACCTGGAACACCATAGCATTCCCTATCGCATCATCCCATCAAGACATGCATGGGAACCAGAATTTTCTTGTACTTACCTGTGAATCTCGTATATTTGTATATACAGATATAAATGGGATTTAATTCCATATGGACAGACATACCAAGTTACACAAAGAAAATTGACGAGGTGTAGTTCCCTACATTCTATAGTTGTATAACGAGGAGACTAGACACTCCGGCCGTGTATTTATTCATGTACGTAGTTAGTAGCATTATAATATTATAGGTATGTAAACCAGTACAATCAGACGAACCACTCAATTTACTTATTTTATTAACAATTATTGTTTGCTTGCAACTAACTGCATGCAAGTACACTCGCTACTTGCCAGTTCAGATGCGGATGCATCATCTCCAACATATTATTATAAATTTTATTCCGCAAAAATATTACCACCTAGACATTTACATAGTAAACATGCAAACATCCTTTTGTCTCTGGAAGCTTTAATGAAGCTTCTAGTATACTCATGCCAAATGTAACGTTGCAAAAAGCTACTGCCGAGTCTAATTCCAAATGAAACTGGTTTAACGAGAATTTATATTTTGCTGTATTATGTTATCTATGCTTTTCTACTCCACCCCTTGCCTTTCCTGGTTTTCTTGCTTTGTTACAGACAAACGTTTTCTTGGTCTATCCTGAAAGGATGTTTATTAAGCGTCTTATCTTTACCTTTGAACTGTCCTCTACATTCGTTTAGTGTGTAGGAATTCTCTTAGCAGTCAACTGACACACACAATCCACCATTTATATCAAAACTGGGAATAATGGGATAGAAACGAAAATAAACGTCAAAGGATAATTGGTAAAAATTCGGAACTTGTAGGATCAAGGAGCTAATCATGTCCATATCCATGCCCATGTTGGTGAAATTAAATTTTTGAACGTTGGGATACGAGTGTTAATTTAATATCTAGCTCACTTCACTCAACTCAGCATAATTATATATCACATCACATCATTCAACTTATGTACTGTAACGACTTGGTAATACTAAATGCCGCGCGAATACTTTTAACCCAGGAAAGATGGCCGCTGTGCTAAATACTTAGTGGTTAAAGGCAACCCAACACGGAGAGCGTCACTATTGGGTTATCACCAACCCTCA
>JABASH010005446.1:0-12107 GCA_019776445.1 Tomocerus maximus | reverse complement strand
TACGATTTAGTTAGATTATGAATAACATCCTCTGAAGGCTGTCAATATGCTATTATTTTCCCAAATAGTAGGCTTTGAATTGTGGATTCATAAAAATTCTGTCTGTATTTTGAAATTTTATTCTACTTAAATATATGTCTACTGCTTTGAAGACGAGGGTAACGTTCATCTGTTGGTACTGTAGGTACAGTAAAATTATTCAGAATCGTATTTTACTATCTGTATATCATTTACTAAAGCTTATTTGGAGATTGTTTCCTAACCGGCCGGACTAATGTCTTATGATCTTTCCTGGCCAATAACGGCCAGAAATAACTGTTATGTTGTAAAGTATTTGTTTGTTCGTGATAGTTTTTCGTGATATTACAACCAATTGATAATATTTTTACTTACTTGCCAAAAACACGTGTTCCACGGTTTATGATTATAAGAAAAGATTTTTGCAATGCATTTTCTGTTCTTCGTCATTTCTTGCTCTATGCAATATATATCTGACAAAGTGCTTATTATAAGTCACTGTGTTGTCATTTAGTGAAGCTTGGATTCTCAATTCGATTTTGATTACAGGATGAAGATATTCACTACAGTTCAGATTTTCATTCATTCATTCAGTGAATCGATACTTATGATATCGTATATATTATGCTATACTAATAATAATGTGCATTATACACTACAGATACCTTAGAAGTCTAAATTATAAGGATAGGTTGGGTGGTGGGCTGAATAGAATGATGGACAAGGAGTAATAAGGATTCTACAAATGTTAAGTAAATTAGTTGTATTAATAATATCCCAAAGAATTTCTATACTGCTGTAATTTGATTTTGACTAGTAGGTTCTATTATGTAGAATTCAAAAGACTTTGCATGTGTGAATAGTGGACGGGACAATTCCTTTAAATTATGAATTGAACAATTAAACAATTCGTCTATGTTCTTTACACAAGTGTGCATGTGCAATGTGCATTTAATTACAAAATAACATAAAGTGTCCTATGTGATAAAATTAATTATACCTAAGTGCTAATAGCATACATATGTAGCTCAATGTATGTAAATATGTGGGTATAGGTATCTACTTACATTACTTATTTCTGGTGTATATTTTTATAATTACTTATGTTGTCGGATGTATCTTGTATCGTACTTAACACGATAAGATTTTAAAGGATGGTATTTAGAGAATGCTAATGGTGTAAGTGAGTGTGTTTGTGACTGGAAATGACAGTTTGAGATATAATTGGGTAATTCAGTTGGATACAATAATGACATTAATCAAAGTTAATAATAGGAAATGCAAGTATGAATTGTCTGTGCAGAGTTGACAATGTGTATGCAGATTGTATGCATAATATTTTGCATAGTATCGACTCGAATAGTTAATCACACAGGTCCTTTAGCAATTATACTAATTACATACATTGATCGAAAGACAGTTGTCCAAATGAGAATGGATTTATACATTTTGTCTGTCGGATGACACGTACGGAATGAAATATGATCTATTGGATTTAGCATTGTTGTGTTGAGAAGACAATGAATGCTAACCTGTAATTTGTGACTTTAAAACTACTGAGCGATCTTTGAGATTCCTTTCCCTCTCATGTTCATCGGCTTTTCCGTTGCAAAGGATAATTAGTGCCACAGATAATTTGCAATTTGAGATTTTGCTAATTGCTTTAAAAGTTTATTAGGAGAGATGGGTTTGCATTCTCAAGTCAATTCTTACAATTGAGTAGGTAGTTAAAAAACAAGGGATAATTGTGCAATTTTATTTAACACGATCTCATTGTTAATTTTTCACTTTAACGTCTGAGTAGTGTCTAAGAAAAAAATGTAGTGTTTGTGCTGTTGACTGTAGATTCACACTTGTGGGATCTTATGAGTGTAAATATAGGTGTAGTAATTCATAGAAGAGAGTGAAGTGAACTGATGATGAGCAGTGCATAAGGATTAACTTAGGCTTAACACACTTAAATTCATAGACAGGAGGATCAGGATTTGTATATGCAAGCAGGGCTAAAGAGTTAGAAGCGTGCATTAATTATGCTTACTTTAACATAACGACGAGACTAATTAATACATTTATATTCAGAAAGCTCAGCTTTCTTTTTCTTTCGCATTTATTTTTTGCCGTTTCCAAATTCAATATACAAATGCATAGATTACATAGAGTGTGTGGATAAAATCTTTGTTCATCCATTCACCCAAACACAAATACAGGGAGTCAAATGATGCAACTTAGTCGAGAGGATCTTCTCCGCGCAAGTGTGAATAGCACAAGAATGTATACCCTGATGAGTCCTAATCTTAACTGAAATCAGGACTCCTCTCATCTACCACAACTCGACACTCTTTCACTTCTGAAGAAGATAAATGATGAGAACTGTCCTGCCCTTATTGAGATGGTATTATCAACCTGTGATTTATGTGGAAGTCTCGTATAGAGATAATGCAGGAGCTACCTACTTGCAAAATGTGTGCACAAGTAGGTATGCTCTTTTCTTTGCATGACAGATCGAATTATTTTCATGCTTCGTCTAGTCACTCACTTATTTCATTACTTTGATGTTTAATCACTAAAAGATCTTTCACAAGTTAGCATCTCTTCTTCACGGGCGGATTTTCAGGACGGAATTGTGTTTTTGTGACATAATCATTGTCAATTCCTACATTCAATTTCTGTATTGTCATGTCATACCTAAGTTGTGGGTGTAATTAAATCCTCATTTACTCTCTACCTTCATTACAGTCGAATTTTTCTCAATAATCATTAAGAAAACAAAATGATTAGCCCAAAGGTAGGTCATTAACTATTTTCATCACCACTTTTTTATCAATCTCAACTTGAATTCTCAGATTCATGCTTTATTTTCTGTTTTCATAGGTTTCCTTCTGCATACTTATTTTGTCCGTTGGAATGTGTTCTTCACAAAAGGTGTACAATTGGTTTGCTCCTAAACCTCAGATTAGTACTACCACTACAAGTGCGCCAATCTCTGATAATTCCATTTCCCAGTCCAGTAATAAGGCCAGTAATTTGTACTACTATGGAACTCCAGAAGAATCTGACACTAAAAAAGGTATACCTGAGATTCCTCCAGATTTAACTGCCTTTGCTAGAGTTACTAACACTAGGAAAAGGATTGTTACCAGAACGAAAATTGTTAAGCCTTCTTCAGATTCGGAGAATCTTGTTTTCGGACAAAGAATCAGTTCCTCTTTCTCCAAAAGTCGAAT
This sequence comes from Tomocerus maximus, assembly GCA_019776445.1. NCBI lineage: Eukaryota > Metazoa > Arthropoda > Collembola > Entomobryomorpha > Tomoceridae > Tomocerus > Tomocerus maximus. Next base: position 8,865 of record JABASH010005446.1, on the reverse strand, counting down.
GGCTACAACTATTAGATCAATATCTACTAGACAAACTAATAATAAGATAAGTGATGTTTCTCACATAGGAGAAAAAGATTTGGCTACAACTCCAGCGACAATCATAGCTCCTGAATTCGATGACGACTTCATCTTGCAAGAACCTGACGAATTCACTCCAGGATCAGACAAAGAAAACGACGTGGATCTTCATGACTCTCAGAAATCTAGTATAGCGGTTAGCGAACAAGAAAATTCTATTAATTCCGCAGATAATGCTCCTGCTCAGTCATTTTCTCCCCCTTCACGCAATTTTCAGTCCCAAGATACAGACATAAAACAATCGCTTCCTCAGCAAACACCAAAAACTCCAACTCAAACACCAAAAACTCCAACTCAATCTAGTTTTACTAAACAAACAGGAGCTCAAACGCAACAAGCCTATCCGCCACCTCTGCCTTTCCGAAATCTTCAGACAAAGCAATCGACTGCTCGACAACAAAGTGTCCCAACTCAACCTAGTCTTCCCAAACAAACAGCAGGTCAAACACAACCAGCCTATGGAGCACGGACTACTCCGAAATCCCCTTTCATCACTCAGCAGTCTATACTGGATAAACCTCCAAGAGTCAGAATTGAGTATGAAACCCCAGCTTCAGAAACTATACAGGGAGGAGCGAAAAAATTGCTTCCTAAAATCGTATCACAATTTTCATATCAATCACAAAATAAACAAACTATTTATGGACTCCCGAAAATACAGACTACCAAATCCACAGTAAATTACAACGCACAAAAAACTCAGACAATTCAATCAGCGGGCACTGAGTCACCGCTGTACAAACCATCTGGAGTAACTATCCAGTACGGAACTCCTGCACAAAATTCAGATTCGGCAACAACACAAGGGAAAACTGCTTCGTACCCAAAAACAATTTACCAATATTTCCAATCAAAACAAACAACCCCACAGGTTCCGGAAACGACTCCGAAAGTTTCAACAACACAAGCTCCAGTAACCCCAAAGCAAAGGTCAAATTCAAACTCTCAAGGTGATTCTTTACCAAAAACAGTATATCAATATTTTCAGTCGGAAAACACACAAACGACTCAACCTACTCAACCAGCTTCTTACACAAATCCCAGAAGCCAAGTCTCCGCAACTACAAGACCTAGTCAAGAAAAAACAGTGTATCAGTATTTCCAATCAGATAGCAAACAAACAACACAAGCCCCAATAACTGAAAAACCAGTCCAAGAAAAAACAGTATATCAATATTTCCAATCCGAAAACAAACAAACGACACAAGCTACTCCACAGGATACGTATGCAAGTCAGAAGGTTTTATCAACTCAAGCCCCGATTACCATTTCACCGGAGCCAATACAAACAACTTCCACAAATGCTCCAGCATCCTATGGAAATTCTGAATCCGATTCAGTTTCTTCAAAGATATCATCGACTGTGACAACTGCAACCGCAGCTCCGACTCAACCACAATATTATATTCAGCAAAATACAGCAAATCCCTCTGCGACTTCAACAGGAACTACACAGAAGGATGTTCAGTCGGATGCCTATCAAAAGCAAAGTGCTTATGCAGGTCGACAGCAAAAATCTCAAGAAGCTAATGATGAAGACGATCTTCCTCTTAAGCAAATATTGTCTAAACAAACAGGGAAAGAACCTCAAGAAATAACTACGGTCACTTTATACCAACTTCCATCAGGAAAGACGGCACAAAAACAGAATAAATATGATTCCGTAGCTGCAGTTCTGGCGGCCACTTCAACGAAGACAACACAAAATCCAGGAACTCTGACCCAATCACCTTTTAGAGATGAATCCGACTACGGAACAATTAGACAGAGAATAAATCAAATAATCCCTTACGATGGCCCTGCTAACGAAAGACCACCCCCAATCACAAACTCCCAAAAACAATCTACTTTTCAAAATGTATATTCCCAGTCAAATGCAGCAGAACCTCAACCTCAACAAATACTCACATCTTCCCAGTCTACTTCATCAGCTACTCAATCTACACAGGGTTATCAGGATATAAATCCTCAGAAGCCGCAATTAACTGATCAACAACCTACACAACTCTCATCTCAGCCTTCACAGGCATCATACCAGCAGCCTTCTCAACCTTCCCAAGCATCTTATCAGCAGCCATCTCAACCTTCCCAAGCATCTTATCAGCAGCCATCTCAGCCTTCACAGACATCTTATCAGCAGCCATCTCAGCCTTCACAGGCATCTTACCAGCAGCCATCTCAGCCTTCACAGGCATCTTACCAGCAGCCATCTCAACCTTCCCAAGCATCATACCAGCAGCCTTCTCAACCTTCCCAAGCATCTTACCAGCAACCATCTCAGCCTTCCCAAGTATCTTATCAGCAGCCATCTCAACCTTCACAGGCATCTTACCAGCAGTCCTCTCAGCCTTCCCTAGTATCTTATCAGCAGCCATCTCAGCCTTCCCAAGTATCTTATCAGCAGCCATCTCAGCCTTCCCAAGTATCTTATCAACAGCCATCTCAGCCTTCCCAAGTGTCTTATCAACAGCCATCTCAGCCTTATCAGCAACCATCTCAACCCCCAGTCATTTACCAACAACCTTCTCAATTCAAACCAACTTATCAGCAACCTCCCCAACCTCAACCCCAAAGCGCTTATCTTCAACCATCTCAACCCAGACCAACTTACCAGCAACCTTCTCAACCAAGACCAACCTATCAGCAACCTTCTCAACCCAGACCAACCTATCAGCAACCTGCTCAACCCAGACCAACTTATCAGCAACCTCCTCAACCCAGACCAACTTACCAGCAACCTTCTCAACCCAGACCAACCTATCAGCAACGTCCTCAACCCAGACCAACCTATCAGCAACCTCCTCAACCAAGACCAACCTATCAGCAACCTTCTCAACCCAGACCAACCTATCAGCAACCTCCTCAACCCAGACCAACCTATCAGCAACCTCCTCAACCCAGACCGACCTATCAACAACCAATTTATTCTCAGCCTCCACAAACCAATTATCAGCCACTCGCACAGCCAAGTCAAACAACAGTTCAGCAAGCATCACCGATATCTATTACACGTCTATCTTATCAACAGCCGTCCCAAATTCAACCAATAACTTCCCAACAAAATACACTACCTCAACCACCGCCTCAGAATATTGTTCAACAACCTCAAGTTTACCAGCAGCAACCTGTACAGTCTAATCAGATACCAGCAATTCAAAGTCGGAATAAAAGTAATCAGGAAATATCTGCCGACTCTTTTGATATTGTTCCTGCCAAATTAGTATTTGAAGAATGGTCGACTTTTGATCAAACTGAGACAAAACCAGATCCTCCAAAATATTCTTACAACGGTGTTTCACGTTAACTCATGTTCTAACTAGCACCATTTATACGCACTAATTGACTATAATATATTATTTTGCCATATAATTACTTTCATATTTAAACCTAACTACAGACATGAATATAATATTTTATGAACCCATGCTACACATACATGGCACAGATACTTACATACAACTACTACAACAATTTAAATAATGTTTTTTATGTACTAAAAGTGTAACTCGAATGTCATTTTATATCAAGATATTTTAATTTTATTGTTGAAACGAAAAGTTACGTTACGAATAAAAGAATAACTAAAAACATTTCTTCGCATCACGATCACAATTCCAATTTCCGTTACAAATTAAAATTACAATACTAACTCCATTTACTATGCTAAATATTAAACAGATGTAAAACACTGAAGAATCATGACATAAAAATTATCACGTTCAATTTTATTTCGATAAAAATTCAGCCCTGCGCAAGGTAGTATCATAACCCGTAGTATTCAAATCAGTCTCCTATAGAATTTAACGAATAAATTATGTCGATTTAAGCATAAGATCTGTAATATCCCGTTTTAATCTCTCCAAGGGTTGTCTGTAAAACAATTACGAAAAAATCAGCAACCCATCTGACTGAAATCTTTCAATCTTAAGAATCGTATACTACTTTTAACAAATACCTTACCTTAAGGAATTATCGCGACCTATACCACGTTTCATTTCACATAGCATCACTTGATTTTCCAGAAGTGGGATAAGCTCTTCTCTCATAAATTGAAGGAAATGTGAAGTTGGCTTACATCTGCACATATTGTCGAATAAGTCATAAAATCTTTTGCTTTTAAAAGCAAAATGTGCGTCCATTTCGCCTTCAAAGGCAGAGCGTACTAGTGATTTGGAAGATGAGTCTCTCATTGTACAACAGTGCTTGACAATATTGGTACAACAATTAAAACTATCTGTGTTTTGATGAATAAAAATCGATATAACTATCGGCAAAGAGTGCAACAATATTCTCCACAGTTTGTTGCGTCCACAATGTGTTACACCTTTCAGGAAACGTTCTGACATCGATGACTTCAAGTCTGGAAATATTATACTTCTGAAAGATGGAATGATGTCCTTAAAAGCAAATTCTGAATTGGTTTCACAAGCATGTTGCATGATTTGCTGAAAAGAAAATACAACATTTGCCATAATATATCCAACGTGAATTGAAAAAATATTTGATTATCTTTCGTAATTTTCAGTCAGTCGTAAAACAATATTTTCGTATTAGTATTACCACTCCAGGATTATCCGCTAGATCACCGAAACCCAGGAAAGCAAAATGTACAATATCACGAACCTTCCTTTGTAAATACGTATCCTGTGAAAACAGTCCTTGTGACATAATGGTGACACAGAACTGAAATTATTTAATATATTCATATTTATAATTAGATATTACAATAGAAAATAGTGTTAAGTGTTATGGGATTTTGTAAATTCATTTTATTAGTTATTAGAGGTAATAAATTAAGCCCTTACATCAAGCATGTATGGTTTAAGGGAATTTACAACGGACAACGGCAACCTTTCCCACGGAACCGGAGATTGTAATGGAGGGAAAAGATATAATAGAACTTCATGTAAAAAGCTGTTAGGGACTCCACGCACATAAACATTTTCAAATTTCAGGCTTTTCGTTAAAATTGCACTAGTTTTAACAATAGAAGAAACAACTATGGGATCCTTGTACACCGAGTTTACTGCACTTTTGACCAGGGCAACTACCGGACTAAGAATAGTCTGTATTTCTTGCGTTTTGCAGTCGTCTTCTTTCGAACAAAACATACGAAGCAATTGTTCATTGTCAGAAAAACGTCCTATAGAACCTAAAACTTTGTTACTAAGTTCTTCGGGAACTGAACATCCTAAAGCAATAAGTCTAATCCAAACTTGTAACCACTTCACATCACTATACGAATTATTGGAGAAATCTTTGTTACCCAATAGTTTATTAACATACATTTGACTGACGTCCGGACAAGTTCGTTCGTTCATGGCAAAACTTTCAAAAAGCTTCTGGAACCCCTCCCCAATATTTTTAATTCTGGATAAAATTGTCAAATCAGCTGCAAGGTTTGCCATTGGTTCAACATCAGTGGACGGAATACGATACTGATTCGAAGCAGCGGTTTGACAAAGAAATTGGGCCGTCCTGTTGAAAATAACCATTGTTAATTGATCTTTTTCTTCCGAAATTACATCATGAGAAGATATAATCCATGAAGTTAGTTTGGTAAGCATTCTTAGTGTTCTTGTCAGGTAATTTGTACCACAGTTAACTAGCCACATTGTAAGGTTAGGACTGATCAACGAAGCACGGCCTAAATTTTTTTCGGAAAAGTCTGGAGTAACAGGCGAAGGAAGACTTTCGAGTAAATCGAAATAAATCATGATTAAATCTTTCTTAATGGAATCGGTTATTGTTTGGGACATTAGATTGTCAACTGTGCTCATAAAATCTTCTGATATTGACGCTACATTTACATTTTTCTGTAACAGCAGTAAATACATTGTGGTAGACGCCAAAATCACTGTTTTTTGTCTTCCAGATTTCTTAGCTTCCTTTAAAGCATCTGCCATTCTTTCACACTAAAAGTAAACAATTTGACAATTAGATTAATTACATTTAACTATAATAAATAGCACAGCATTAGTATTATAAAATTAAACCAGGGATGAAAGGTGGAAAACTGTTACTTACCAAAGAAAGAGTATCGGAGCTAGCAAAAGCTAATGACAGATAAAATGTGGTCGTTCTCAATAAGCCAATTTCTGAGAATTTACTAACATTCTTTTTGTCTAGTTTTAAACAGATACTTGATTTTAATTTCCTCCAATTTTTTTCATTGCACATCTGTACGTGTCCAACCACAAGTCGAATAAAAGAGAAAAATGGATCCTTATTGATCTGTCTTGCAAAATTATCATCGTCATCTTTTAGGCTTGGTTCTTTTTTGATTTGTAAGCAGATTTTTTTGATCAGGGAAAGCCAACTTAATGGTGTTTTGTACGACTCAAAGTTAACAACCGCTGAAAAATAAAGCCAAATGTTATACATGTTTTTATTTTTACCATAATATGATAAATTATATTTCAAATTCAAATACAGTCTTACATTCGAAACTTTTATCTATCCTCGGTAACCAATGATTGAAAAATGTAAGAACAACAGCGAGGTCAAATCCCCAGTGTGGCAGGAGACGGCTTGCTAACTTCATCATGTCCTTCACCTTTCCACCTTTGGTATTCCACTCTTTAAGAATTTTATTGACAGAGTCGTAGCACACAGGATTAAGAGACAATGATGAATTCCCGTTTTCCTTAGATCTTTCATTCTTATCAGTATCAGACAAATAAACCCCAGATAGCGTATAGTCACTTAATGGAGCCAAATGGACAATTAACCAAATAGGAAAGAAAATATCGGTGTCAGTTGAGCTAGTAAATTTTGTCAATGATGATATCAATATATCCCAAAAGTCTTTCTACGAAATTAAAAATACAATTTAAATTTTCAATGGTATAAGAAATATAATATATTATATATTTACAAAACAAATTGCAAAATTATTACATCTCTTGGTTTTAGATCATCCAACACAAGTCTCAACATTGTCCACATTTCCTTTACACAGTAGCAATTAAATGGTTGTTTGGCTGTCAGACTTTGTTCAGCCTCCGTACTGTATTTGAATTTAAACCAAGCAAGGTTAATTAGGTCGTTAAATATCCAATCCAGGATAGAAGGCTTCCCTCCGTATATGATGAAAAGAGACCATCGAATCTCCAAGTTTAAGTGAAATAAGTGATATACTGCAGAAGGGCACTGTCAATGCAAAAAAGTATTTCCATTTTGAATTTAATGTACCGAAATGAGGTAATTTATGTATTATCTATCAGAATCAGAATCCATTAACTGTATTAGCTCAGAATATCGTATAATTATCTCAGTGATTTTCAGCTAAACTTAAAATCACTTACATTATTTCCATCACGAAACCCACAATGGCTTTTCAAGGAACCGGGCCAATTTTCTACGTTTGCTAAAGACTTTCTCAGACCTCCAAACAAATCCTCTATTTCTATTTCTGCGTCAGTAAAAAGTTTGCTTCTGTAATAATTCATACGAGTAACAATATCGCTAAAGAGCAAGCAAACATCACTTCGTAATTCCCAAGGATCAGGCTCATCATCTGTGTCTAAAATTAGAATAATATAGTTAATTCAAAAAATTGTTTCATTTCCTACGACAATAATGTTGCTTCCATGTAAAAATTAATTACCTATAGTTGTTCGAGATATTCCGTAAGTAAAGGATGGTTCACTGAGGTTATCCAAAGCAGATACGTTTTTTCTGACCATGCAAACTAATTTCTTAAGTTGAGTGATATCAGTCATATCGAAATTTCTTCCAAAAAATTTATGCAGGCGCGGCTGATGGAAGCTACTGGAATTCAGAGAATCGCTGTCATGTCTTAAAATCTTAATAGCAGAAATAACCTCTCGTCGTAAGATATAACCATCTGGACTAAACGAATGATCACTATCACGAACTTGTCCTTTACAAGAGAAGCAGTACAGCAATCCAGAAGCTGAAAATAGTCAGAGATCCAGAGTTAGAGTGGTTTTATGTGCTTTGCTTAAAACAAAATATAAATTATAATTATTATTTTTGTTGCTATTTTTTAGCTTTAATAGCTTAACTCAATTTGGCCAAAATGTAAAACAAATTGCGAACTAAGTTCGGATCGGATTATTATTTGATATTAAAGTATACCTGCACAGGATTCATTATCCCGTGATCCACTGTAGCCTATAATTGGAGAACTTGGAGGTGTCATACTGGCGGAATCGAAATCCATTTTCGATTTTTGTTAACTAAACCTGGAAGAAAATAAAGCAGACCATAAAATAAAATTTAAGGAAATATGTATAAATAAATGTCTGTGGTATTGGTATAGGTATAGGAAGGTCAAAGGTGAGTCAAGTTACCTTTATTGAAAATAATACATTCAACATTTTAATATTGATGACTGAATATAGTGAATTGAATACTTATAAAATAACGTAGAAAAAATTGACAATCAAACTGCACCACAATCAAAAATCACTAAGCTTCATAAAACATATCAAAATAAAAATCAACATGTAATAAATAAACGAAGATCAACCTTACAACTATCAATTACAAATAAAGAAATAAACCTTAAATATATAGAAGTGTAAAGATATCACTGCAGTGCAGTGAAATGACCGCCACAGATACCCAAGAGTCACCTCTTCACGTAAAATATTAAAATTATTTTTAGCACAAAATCATTAAACTAAATGAAAAATGAAAAACAAGTTATTTTTCTACCTTTTTTTGACTTTTTGGTTTGGGTTGCTCTTGCCCTACATGTTCTAGCTCTGGCCATGAAATGATTGCCGCTTCACTTTGAACGATCCGGTAATGTTT
>JABASH010005445.1:0-12108 GCA_019776445.1 Tomocerus maximus | reverse complement strand
AGAACACTGTACATACGTATTTTAACAGTTGTACCCAGTCCTTCAGTCTGAATATTTATCTATGCTTGGCAGACGGACATTAGAATTTCGTTCGGACAATTCTGCATTGTAGTAAATGCTAAAGCACGAAAGTAAGTACTACAACAGTGGAATTTGATGGAAGGAAAGCCGACATTCTGTCATAATTTTGTTGTGATTATAAGCGGATAAGGGGTAAGTGTCACAGAATATTCTATACATAGGAGCACTACTGATTTTTAACAGCTACATAGGCAATGACAATAATAATTTTAACTGGTGCATATTGCATATCCATATCATATCCAAAGGCTGATAATGAAAAGAGCAGAAGTGGTTAGAGTTTGGGTTCGCTTGGAGCTAGTGTGTGGTTTCCGCGAGTTTAGAGTTAGATAGAGACGAGTGCATAAGAAGAGGTCTCGAAGAGGATATCCTAATAATAAAAGTTTTAACTCGCAGTCGCAGTACACGTGATAAGCCAGAGAGATTCGAACACAGTCCTCAGTAACTATACTTTGATCTTATTGCAAAGAAAGTAACCCAGGTCTGGTCCAGTGTGCGAGAGAGAGCGAGCAGAGCAACGAACCACCAAACTGGATTGTAAGTATAACTCTATTTCTCCAATTTTCTAGAGACCCAATTCTATTTGCAGTCTAAACGAGTTAGCTACCTTAACAAAGATAATATTTCTGCTACACTACACTTTCTGTCTTGCACAGGTAATAATATCCTGGTATTTATACAATTAGAAATTACAAGGTGGAGATGTGAAGGTGGATCCCAGAGAAAGTTCAGTTCTCTGACTCCGACCATCTCCCGATCTAAAGATTGCATTGTTCCGGTCTAGTCTCATCAACTCTGGCCTTTCGTGAACAAAGCAATAGCAACCTGATACTATCATATTGTAAGACAGGAAGATAGTCTAATAATAACATTTTATCAAACTCAGTCCCACCTATTTCACCAACATACTAAATTATTCATAATAGTCAACATACCATGTGTATAAATAGATAAAGAATTGAATTGACAGGTCTTGGTCGATTAGGAATAGAGGGAAAGCATTATAAAGGTTTGCCGACACACCTTGAGTTAAGTGAATTTGAATTGTGAGAATAGAATCTATTAGGAAAGAGTTACAGAAGTATCTTGCTGTGATGTTGCTGTCATTAGCACAGCTATATGTCTTTTATTATCTGAAGGTAATAGAATAAGAAATCTATCGTATCATCGCACTGCTCGCGATGTCACATCTTAATAAGTAAAATAGGTGAAAGGAACGTTCAGACGTGTTTTCAGACGAGCACACGTACATTTGAGTATTATCCCAGTAACATATATTGTACACATTGAAATGCATATCAGTAGTATTATTATAGTTTGCGTGTGTTCCTTAGTGGTTGTTAGCCCCACTGTGTCTAAAGGTTGTTTTGTATTGTGTAGTTGTGCAGAAATGTAGAGTTTAGCTGTGCAAAATATAGGTATTTTGTGTAGCTAAATGTATTAGAAGGAACTAAATGGCAAATGTATTATATAGAGAGACAACGAGTGAACTACTCACATAGAGTAGCTATTCCTATAAAATGTTCCTTGCACTGCACGTGCACAAAGGAGAAGTGACTAAGGACCATTTCCTCTGCAGTAGTCACAGATAAGCTTAGCTCACCGAATTCGGCAGTGCACAATGCTAGCATTTGATATACGAGTGATAGTACGAGTGCGGCAATTGTGTTGACTGGCAAACTCGTGCATATAGCACACATTATAATACTCTCCGCTATGCAGCATAGTATTTTTCAGGGGTAATAACAATATACGGGTGTATATCTCAAATTCAGTTCAAATTTCAGATAGTCTAGGTCTAGCCTTAGCTCTAGCTCTACTAGACTCTACTCACAATTACTCGGTTACTGTGTTAGCACAGTATAGCCGTTTTTGCTGGCCTAAAGAGTGTTGTATATGTATAGGATGTATTTATACAGTCTAGCACCTCTACTAGTCGTACTCCACTAAGTCTAAGTCTGTAGTTGAACCGGAGAGAGCGAGGTATTCTAAGAGTCTGAAGAAGTAAGTAAAGCCGCATGCACAAGAGCTGGAGAGGCAGAAAGAGAGCGAGAGCAGAGAGGAAGATAGCGGTCGGGTTGTTGTAGTTCGGAGTAGTGGAACTACATAATACATAAGAATGCAACATAGTAATAGTAAGTAGTGCTTATGCTATATAACAAAGAATGTTTTAGTCATTCAATATTTTGTATTGATCCGTTGGTCGGACCCGGACCGGGTCGCGGGCGGGTGGAGTGAACATAGGTGGGGATACACTGCAGGAGAGGGAACTCTGTTAGCCACACGAACTCAGCTCTAGTCCAGAAATCTCAACAGTTCAGTTCATCTTTGGTGTCACTTCACAAGAGGTTTTTTCATATTCCATCTCACAACAGTCCAATTAATTCCTCAATGAGCTCCGCCACTACGCAAAGATGCTCATCTAGTAAATCAGTGCGATCTTCTATTACTACTCAGCTCGATCTCTATCTCTTCACCTACTCAGCATAAACTCAAGTAGGACAGTCAGCAGACGGGACAACACCGGAGACAAACTGGCAAAATAAATACAAGATAAAGTCTCGGCTTTTCTCTATCCGCCCTGGCTTGGCTCGGTCTGATGCAGTGGCTCACTGACTTGACTTCCCTTGATATGCAAGCCTTTGAAACCATGAACGAGGCTACAAATATCCTCGTTGTGGCCGGAGCCGCTTCTACTGTCGCCGTGCTTGCTGCTTATTACGTATTCAGTGTGTCTCAGGTTAGACAATCTCTATCTTTGCCTAATTAGTGACTCTTTTTTACGAATTATAAAATCAATCAGCCAAAATACTATTTTATTCTGTTTTTTCTACCAATCTAAAGACTCTGATACAAATAAATGTATTTTTGGGTATTTTTAGTATCTGCACAGTTTTCTTACTACGTAAATCTATTGTACACTATATGCATAGGCGGCGTGCTATGCTTCTATGATGTACCTATTCAATTTAATGCAGATAGATTTTTTTTAAATACAGAATTTCGTCATTTTGGACCAATTCATAGTAATGCCTTTAAGGATATATCTTTTCTGGCTATTACGCATTGAGATCTGAGAATGTTTGCAAACAGTCTCATTTGTTTATTGCTGCAGATAAACTTATTACTAGTGGGGAGGGATGTGTTGAAATGATGATTATGCACTTGGGTGTTATTATGTATGTGAAGAAAAGATATTCGGTGTTGGTTGGTAAACTTTTATGATTTTTTTGGTTTGGACAGAAACCCCGAGTTCATACGAGCAACAACCGGCTTAGAGATTTCCTATCTAATCATGTAAAGACACTGTCGGAGAAATACTATCCTATACTATTTTTCTGGGAAGGGCGCATTCAATCCGTGATGGGCTTACGTCAAAGGTTATCACCATCTCTAAAGTTGCCTTATCGAAGAGAAATCGTTCCTCTATCTGATGGTGGGGAAGTTGGCATCGATTTTTTGGAGCCTGCAGAAAAAGATTTGAAAGGGTAAATATTATTATTTTTACTCTCAATTAGTAATCTACCTATATGCAGTGCAGCATTTAATTATGTACAGGATGCATAAGCAATCGCTTCCTGCATATTTATGTGTGCATCATTTTTGCATAGTGTTTTTGTATAGGTATCTTTAAGTGCTTATTAATTATGTACATAACATACACCGATGTTCTTTTCAAACTTGACATAGGAGGAATACTAGCGGTGTGACGATTTTTAAGCCTAGTTAATACACGTGTACGTAGTTACTTGACATCCAAATATGAAAAATGCAGATAAACTAAACTTCGTGAACGCAAGCTTGTTATTATAATATTAAGATCCTCCATAGACTGTCTGAAGATTGTTAGAAGATGACTCTCTTATATTATAATAAAATAGTTTGGAATCAGAAATCTCATTTTCCTGCACTTGCCTTAATTCGATGTTGAATATCTACAGCTACATACATGTATTACCTACGCTTAAAAATCGTCACGCTGCTAAAGTATTCCCCCTATGTCAAGTTTGAAAAGACCCTCTCTGTAATACTTAATCGAATTGGTGTGCATTCATACATTTTTGATGCACTTTTCACTACTCACGTTTTTCCTTCTACAATATTATTTTTTATAATACAGAAAGGTCATATTAATTTTTAATGATGGCTTTCGTGAGAGAAACCTTTCTAACTGGAAGTGTTTCCATTTACTGTGTATTAGATACATACGTCAGACAAACTATCTTTATGTCCCTACATGTTGCAATATTCATGGACGGAGTGGCTACATAACTATAATGTAGCTCAGGTTGCTCAAGTATTTGTGTACCAGCATAGAATTTAACAAATAAGTAGCCTGAAGATAGAAAATGCATTGTTGCTCTGTATCCCTAATTGACTTACCTAGTATCTTACGTACTTACATCCAATTACTACATAGAAACGTGTAAAAATTTGTAACTTGATAGAATTATTAAAAGTTAGCTACCTTAACACATAGGCGGGTAAGGCACAACCCAGAGGATTGTCTATTATATAATGTTGCATGCACATACGCAAGCATAGCAACCTACCAACACATACGACGTACATAAGGTCGTAAATAGATTATGTACTGCTGCACTACAATTTGTTATCGATTGAATTTGTTTCGTTGCAGACCCGCTTTAACAGTCTTCGTATTACCTGGCCTAACAAGCTCATCTCAAACCTCCTACATAAAAACTTTGGCAATGGCAATAGTTCAGTCTGGTGCAAAAGTCATTGTTCTAAATCATCGAGGACTTGGAGGTGTTGCTATTAAGGTAGCCAAACATTACAAGTATATCCTATATACCCAAGTAGTATTACTTTTAAATATGACACTAATGCTATTAGAATGTGATCATCATGATTTTGGTTTGTTTAATGGCCCAATATTTCAAAGCTAAATTCCGTAGTAAATGTCCCTGATTGAATTTTAGACTCCGAGACTTTACTCTGCATCAAATTGCGACGATGCCACAGACGTGATTGCCTACCTCAAAAAGAAATACCCGGGAGAGAAAATGATGGCCATTGGAACTTCAATGGGAGGGTGCGTTTTAAAATTCTAATTCTACCTAGTTAGATGATAAATCAGAGGCTATATTCATAATTAATGTTGTTACCCCGTCTCTAACATTTGAACACATCATCGTATATTGAAGATGTATGTATATTTTGACAGTTTATTGTCACTTTTCTATGATCTGGGCCGACATGATAGTTGTAATGTATAACCTGCTTAACCTTCATTTGCATTTATGTAAATCTGTGATATTTTATAGGATGGTAATCTGCCAGTACATTATACAAAATCCGGCTGAAGCCAAAGATACGTTTGTGGCTGCATTGGCAATATCAATATGTTGGGATGCTGTTAATGGAGTTGCCAATTTGGAAAAACCTTTCGTGAACCACTACATAATAAATTACGGTCTTACACAAAATCTAAAATTTCTGTCCCGGAAGTACAGGCAAGAATTAGAAGTGAGAGAGTGTTGGGATTTCAACAAGATACTGAGAAGCACTAATCTCCGGGAATTCGATTCAAGTTTTACAGCTCCTCAGTTTGGATTCGAGTCGGTAATGGCGTACTACAAGTCTGCCAATGTTATCAACGATGTCAATAAATTCACCATTCCGGTATTTGGACTTAGCGCGGAGGATGACCCAATGCAACCTATTGAATGTAATAAAAAAAAAAAGTTTTGAAAAGTTTTGCTTTATAGTCAAGCGGATACTTCAGAACAGATTACTGAATCAGTAGACGTCAGTAGGACTGAGTCACTGCTTTCCAATCCATGACTCGTCTCCTTCTGCTATGCAGATAGAGTATTCTAAAACAGTAATTAGTACGTGATTGATGTGAAGCTAAAGTTTGGATTAAATATATGACAGGTCTGCCAATAAAGGAGGCGGAAGAAGAAGGATCAAATCTTGCCATGATAGTGACCGTCCGCGGAGGTCATTTAGGATTTCTTGAAGGAGCACTACCGATCCGAAGACCATTTCATTTCATGGAGCGCTTTGTTCTGGAATTCGTAACAGCTATACGACTACATGGGGATGAGCTGACAGGAGATTGATAATCGTAGTCGTCTAATTGAAAATCCTATCACACGTACTGGAAATACTGTACGCATGTTAACAATGAAAAGTACACAACACATATACAAATTCTCATAATCTTACATTGTACAGTTGAGTTTTATCTACTTTGTATTATATTTACGAAAAGGATAACATCAACCCAACTAACCCCGTAAGGATTTAAACTAAAATAGTCAGTCAGAATGGATGCTCACAGAAACGATTTGATAATCGTTAACACACGTTGATACGTAATATGTATTGTCATGCAAGATACCAAGAAAGAACCAAAAAATCTCGATTCAACGTTTCTATCGTACTGATTACATTTCCATGAGTGTACCTTTGGTTATCCTAATTAACATTGTTAATTTCAAAGATGATTTTCGTAGACTGTGATACAGTTTATTAAGTTGATCAGTATTAGATTCAGTTAGATATTCAGTCTTTCAGTTGTATATCGTAAATGTGCTACCTCTGTGCTACTTATGTAATGTAACGTTATAATATCAAAATAATTCAACTTCTTCGGTGGTTTTCAGGGCGAAACGACTAAAAAGTATTTTCTTTGATATAATGTATAGAGTAGTCGTACGTGATGCCTTGATACATTCTTAAGGTTATTACTTACTACTTTGTATTACTTATGAATTCGGTATCATAAGCGTAAACATACCAAAGGCTCCAATGTAGCTATCTATAGGGCAGGGTTAATTTCCTTCCCCGAAACGTTTGTTAAGCAGATAGGATAATGTGTAGAGTAATAAGAGAACAGACTCAATAATTAATTACGGTATAGAACAAACAGTACGGCGGTGACAGTTGAATTGCATCATACTCTCCAAGCGGGGGTGTGACAACTACATTTAATATCATTGTTTGTATTAATGTGTGTGTACTACAAATTTTAATGCCTTAAGACAGATACAGCAATTTTCTTAGCTATAATTGATTCTTTCCACTACCCTCATCCTAAATACCTTGCTGTTACCATTATATACGTGTTACCTACCATTATATACATACATACTACATGTTATATCAGAAAAAACACCTTTGCAGCACAGCATTTCATTTTATAGCTAAACCTAAAAGTATTTGGGATCTAAAATGTAATAGCTTTTCTTGTTTTATTCAACTTAGTTTGTAGTCTAGACTAGAGAACTATTATAAGCTATCAATTAATGTGTCTGTAGAGAAGACAATAGTGGATAAGAAACGCTGCTGGTTAGAATCGACCTACATACATAGCAATTTAATAGTCAAGTTACAAATTACCTCCATTCCTAAAACTGAAATTCCGTTTGTTGGCCGACAATTTTATTACACTAGTTTAGCTACTAATTAACATTAATGTACATTAGTGCTCAAAACTAGTATGATTGAGCAAATATTTTTATCTGAATTCCACAGCAATAACTAGTGTAGAGTTTCTAAGTACCTACCTACCACAAATACCTACGTGATAGCCCCGTAATTATAATTACACGTGATTTTATTAATTCCTTTCGTTTGAATTACAACAAAAATATATGCTTATTGTTAGTACCGAAATGCCTAAACCTGCGTTGAAAGTAGAATAATAAAATTAATCTGCATGATGTCTTTAATCTCTATAATTAGGGAAATATAGTCACCTATAAAAGTATACATAGTAAAGTAATCACATCAAACAGATGTACTTATAAAAACTGAAGTGCTACTTAGTATGCAATAATAGCTATTAAAGATCTAATGATCTGATTCTAACATATTATAAGACATTGAAGCATCCGTAGGTGGTCTATACTCGCATCAGCAGTGCATCGTCCATATGAAACTCAATAAAAATTCAGTCAAATGTACTCAGCAAGTGCAAATACTGAGGAGTATCTAGTTTTTCGAAATTTTCTTCATTAGACTTAAAGTTGAGCCTCTGTATCCACTGCCGAAGTGATTCCTTAGGATCAAAGTAAGCTATGTATTATTATATGACACATTCACTTGTATCAGTAATATTACAGTAATAAATAATCTTTGAACTGAAATCCATGAATAAAATAGATCTCAATTCAATTCACTGTTTAATGCATAAATTTATTTACCAATGATTCAAATGATGGAATAGTTCATAAATATCTTCTCGCTGGGAAAATCCATCTGCTTTTGGAATGATGCTGTGATAACTTTTGTAAAAGTCGGATGTAAACCCACTAAACATGTTTGCTATGCCGAAATCATACTCTGAATGTCCATAAAATGAAGCTGGATCAAATATCACTGCATATGGTATACAAAACAAAGAATATTTTAATATTTAGTTTGTCAAAATGGATTCTTCATCTTTAAATAATATTATATCAAAACTAAGTCACGCACTCACCTGGTTGAGAATCAGCTGAGGCAACATTTCCACTCCACAAATCTCCATGTAGCAGAGATGGAACAACATCTTTTAATCTGCCTAAAATTTCTTCAACTTTTCTTAGACAGATTGGCCAGCAGTCATTTAGTTCTCTATCTCCCTATAATAGAGTAAACAACACATAGTACAATTACTCGAACACAATGATTTTATAAATCATTATTACTACATGACACAGATAATTCAGAAAGGTAATTACTTTTCCTTGCAAAAGATTCACTTGCATTTGCAGTTTCTGTCTTATGTAAAATGTCTGAAAAACATGAATTGTTCATTTTATAGTTTCTGACGAACACTTATTTTAATAATAATAAAATATAAGCAATTTCATCATGAACAAAGACAAATACATGAGTTACTCACAGCCCAGTCGTCTTGCCACGAATTGTCTTGGCTAATGTATCTAAGATTTTAATTATATTAAATTATTGCCAGCGAATAGGCCAATGAAACTATTTTCTAATAGATTTGGATAGATTAGCTAAATGTTAACAGATACAATACGGGTAGTATCCCACTGTTTTATAAAATGAATTTTAATCGTGATTTTTCCAATGATCAGTTCAACATCCATTTTCTACTGCATCCTTGAAGTTTATAAGTAGTTAGGATTAGGATTAGCTTTTCAGATTTTGGGGAAATAGTTTTTATTAAAATAGTCTATATCGAGTCGAGACTAATATTATGGGCTTTGAAAATGTGAATACATGATGTCATATGATGTCTGAATCACATACCCACAGCAGGTAGGCACCTCAAATCCAAATTGCACAGTCCCACTTGATTCTAAATCTGTATTAGGCCCAGACTGCGTCACTCTATTTTCTTCTTGCTTGCTTTTAAGTAAAACATTTCTATTGTGCAAGTGCATTCTGTAAAAGTATATTATTGTCATTTTTCGATTTCATTTCAAATTGCAAACGTATTCTTATAAAGTATGCACTATTAGTACTAATAGAGAAATATGATGGATTTTGAATATAAATATCAAAACTTTCTGTGCAAGCTGCTCTCCCATTTTTGCTTGAAGCTTAGAAGTTAAAGACGACATTTTTAAATCTTCCATCACTAAAGACGCTGTAGAACTTCCAGGAACAATGACGACCGCAATTGGTTTTGGTACACGAACTGTCTGGGTGTTAAAAATTGCATTTAAGCTGGCATATTCTCCATCGAACATCAATTTTGCCTGAAGTTAGCAGAGAAATTCCCGTATTAACATCAAATAAACACATAGGACATTGGGTAACATAATTTTGTGCGTCAGATACAATTAATTTTATAATTACGTAGAGCTTGTGTTTTCAGGACACAGGATAAACGGCTTAACATTTTCAGATCATTATCAGCATAAATATTACCTACATGCATTACAGATGAATAAAAAATTTATATACGTACACTGGTACACTGACTATAGGAATTGCCTCTAGCCTAAAAGCTATAAAGGTACAAGACAACAATATAGGCAGACAGCAGAATTCTTGCATGGAAAAACATACAGACTTACATCTCTTTTATGATTGCTTTTAACAAAAACTACTCCATTATCAGTCATGTACGATGAGCCACTGGATATGCAGCCGCCACCTCCAGTCCCTGTCGGTTTGAAAACTTTTGTCCGTAAAGCCTCTTTAACTTGACTCTCCATTTCTCATAATATGGAATTGAGTTCTTTTTATCTGAGGAAGTAATTGAAAATTGAATTAAACTAAATCTACTAAAATATTTCTCTGCTCTTGAAGCGTTCCCACATTTTTGTCGGCTAAACCGATTGTTGCAACATGCCCCTCATTACTTAGTTTTCCATGAAACACAAAGATATCATTCATACTTACAATACTGGAGGCAAGTATTTAGGATTGTTGTAAATGAACCTTTTACGATACAATTATTCCGTAGTTTAGTGCTCATTTTGCTACAAAACTAAATAAGTTATACTGTTATGCCAAATAAGTGGGAACATCATGACCAAATAAGGAAGAAATTCAATTGAAGAGAAATGAATGACAATAATTACGTACGAACACAATAATTTTCATTATCGTTGGGGGTTTGGTGAACTCATATTTTTATGCATGTTTGATATCATTGAGTATTAACCAAACAATGTATTATGTATTACATAGGGTTATGCATAGTATATAAGTTTTTCGCCTGAAGAGATGACAATGACACACTAAAACTCTGCCGTGAATTGCGGATGTGGTAAATCTATCATGAAATCAAAAAAACTTATTACATTGAACCTAGTAAAGAAATTAGCTATTGTGCAACTGTCTGTCTGCTAATACAAATTGGATAAATTAGGTACTAAGTTAGGAGTAGAACAATACACAACTCCCATGCTCTTATTAAATTCTGTCACATGTTTAGATGGTCTAGATAAATAAGTTATATAACTGACTTTCCTGCAAGGTTATCATTTTTGTTGATTAGTTGAGTCTACTTCCATAATAAAAATATTCCAGACACACGAACACGATGGATTGTACATCCCATTTATCTATTTACATTTTATCGCTCATTTTCTGGAGCTCAGGATTTTCTCAAGGTATCGTCATACCTAAATGTTGTTTCTCTAATGAAGTGGTAGATATAAGCGACATGAAGTGCAAACCTTCAGGCGAAAACACTTGGATACCAACATTCTACTCAGATACACAAGACTCCACAAAAGTGGACGGCATTAGCTACGAAATTAAAGAAAAGAGCTCGCCCAAATGTCCAGATACCGGTGTCCATGTTTTCCCATTGAGAGATGTGTCTCAAATCTCAGCACCGTCGGTCGAGTACGTTTTACAATTTGTAGTGTATAGATGAATGTCTATCGGTTGAAGTATTAATTTCAATTCTTTCTTTAGATTTCGATTACTAAGCTCTGGTCAAGTGGTCGCTAAACATCATTTGGGGCATTGGGTAGATGTCCCTTCTCCATATTGCGTCGACGGAATCCAAAACTTTGATGACACTGGTCTTTACACAGGAGATGAAACACATCAAGTTATTATAACATGTCCCTTAAAAATTTAATAAGATGTAACTACTACTGCTGCAATGACAATAGTACTATATCTGTATGTACACTATTTATTTTTGACCTCTTGAAACTGGGTAGTAAGCAGTAACAACATTACATTACTAATGTAGCAATCATTACAGAATGAAAATTCAATGCAATCCACTTCATGTTTTATCTGTAGCTTCCGTAAGGTTAATAAAACAGAATTTGGAATGAAATCTTTAAAAAATCATATTTAATTCATAAAATAAACCTCACAATCATTCATTACATTTTATTTTTACTTTAAACATTTCAGACAGGTACTGGGAGGATTACTGCTTTATATTATTACTATTTCTGTATTTTCATCACTACACCTCACTCAGTCCCAGTAGGTACTCATTACAATATTACAGTTACAAGAAAAGGTCCAATTCATGTTTAAGCCAGACAATGGATTCATTCAACCATTACTAATTGGAATACAATAGAATGGACGCCATTTTTAATCCTTTCTATTGTTTGG
>JABASH010005444.1:0-12108 GCA_019776445.1 Tomocerus maximus | reverse complement strand
TTATTTTTCATCCCTTTATTGGTATTTCTACTATATTTTTGACGATATTTACCCCAATATATAAGTGAAACCATAATATTGAGTTCCTATTTCCCCTCTAGTTAGCTCGATTAAATTCTTAAAAGGACAACATTGAAACTAGCACAACTGACAATTGGACTTTTGCTAGAAATTTACGATGACGTCAATATTTCCACACCTGAATCAGTTATTAGTACAGTGTGTTCAAATTGAGCAGTTCTTCCATTATCTAATGTAACCGCAGTCCAACCATCTTCCAATATAACAATGTCTTCCATACCTTGAGTAATTACAGGTTCGATAGTAAACGTGTTCCCAGGCTTCATTACTCCCGGGTACGGATAATCTGTAAAGAGTTTTCAATATATTAAGGGATAGTAAGCAATATTATTAGGCTATACTTAGAAATAACTTAAATAACATTCCATCAAAACGGTTCTACAGATAGTTACAAGTCTGTCAACAGCATTATTGCTAATTGGTACTCAACTGTGTGCATTGACAATGGGCATTATTGAATAAGAAGTTTGAATCCATTTTACAATGCCATTCAAAAATGAATACATATTATATAGCTTGGACGAAGAAATTAAAAAATTTGCACATGAAAAGGAAAGTTTCAACTTCAATTGCCATTCTTAACTCATACTGTGCATTGTACAATGTATCTGTGTATATGCTATGCATCTATTAGTTGTAATAAAACAGATGTTGTGTTTTGCATCATGCAAATATTATATACAATTAATATTTTCCAAAGAGTTACCAATGTGATAAATATCCGGTGGGCCGTGAACATACTTTCCGATTCCATGCCCCGTAAATGCAGGCACAACTGTTAGTTCATTTTCATTTGCCAGAGATTCAATCGCTTTTCCTGCAATCATTTAATTGTAAACTGTTTTAAACAATAAAGCATCTACTTTTACATAGTACAAAACTTGAATGCATAATAATCAGGCTCTAGAAACAATTTTGACAAACAATTCATAATTTTACAAAAATTTTCCCGTCTTAAAATCGTCATCGAATCTTTCAATAAAAATTGTACTTGATACACATACCATAATGTAAAATGTGTGCTTGTAAAAATGCATACCAATAGCTGAGAAAGGGACTCCAGGACCACATACTCGAATTCCTTCGTACAAGCAAGCCTTCGCAGTTTCAACAACTTTTTTCCCAGGAGAATCCACGTTTCCTATCAAAACTGTTTCAGAACAATCCCCGTGGTACCCGTTGAAGTACACCTAATTATAAAAGATAAAACTAATAAATGACTGTACCAGATATACTATAAAAGGAGTTAAAAATATAAAAAAGCAATTTTAAAACTTTCTACGTCATGTTTATCTTTTTAATTTTGATCTTAGGATTAGAAAATACAGTATAGAATATTTTTTATTTAAAATTTTCAATATATAATACGGAAACGGTTAAATTAAAAACATTAATTACTTGTCGTGACTTAGGAATATAGTTCATAGCTCAGTTTCATTAAAAGTGACAACATAAGCCAGTATATCATACAAATTGGCTGATAAAATGTCACAATTAAACATCCTGTAAAATCAGCTCAATCAGAAGCAAAATGTTTCAAACTAAAAGGTTACCATTATGTCTATGTTAATTATATCCCCATCTTTTAAAGGACGATTGTCGGGAATGCCATGACAAGCAACATTGTTTACAGATGTACAAATTGACTTAGGGTATCCTCCATAATTCAAACATGAAGGGTAAGCGCCTCGAGAAATCACCAAGTCGTGGAAATATTTATCAAGCTCGTCAGTAGTCACACCTTCCTGTATACAGAAAACGTAGTTTTTGTAGTTAAATACTGAAGAAACTAAAAATAATAATTAGTAATATATAATGAAGCCTGAATTTCAAAAATAAGAATTAAATATACAGCAATTTATAATCCTTGAAAATTAAAATGTCTCTCATGCTTAGATTAGATTCAACCAGAAACAAAAAGTTGATGGTATTCAAACACACACAAGCCATCATGCAAAGTGCAATTTATAAACTTTGAGACAGACCAAGAATTATTAATGTAATAGTTCACCTTAGCTTCCTTCAGAACCGAATTTAAAACATTTCTAGCCAATGCACAAGAATCTTTCAGTTTCTTTATTTGCTCCTCATTTTTAATTTCAGGCACCTCTTTGCCATTAAACAACACTGGCTCATATCCAGAAATGTGATAACCTGGTTTTTCTATTGAGTCCGGAACAGTTCTCTTTTCAGAGACTTCTTTGGGAAGCACAACTTCATAGTTACCAAAGTCCCTGCAAGTAACATCGAGTTTTTAATTTAGTAACATAATTTGATGATTCAAAGAATAATAGGACAAGTGCTGTTGAAATTAAAAAATAAAATATCCCACCTTGCCAATGGATTAACATTCGGTGGTGACTTTTTTCGGCGCTTCGGTGGTCCATTGACTTTCCTCCCACCGCCTTCTCCAGTAGTACTCTGAAAAATGGACGAAATAGTCAAATGTCTTGTCGAACTGTAGTCCAAATATAGGTTAGCAGGAATCCGAGAGTTTGATTTGTTATCCATTCTGAAGAGCAGTGGGATCAGTCGAAGCGTATTCCTTGATTTCATCATTTTGCTAGCTATAAATTAAAAAGTTAAAAGTTTGACATCAAATCACATCAATTCAAAAATGGTATTTTTAAAACTCAATAAAACTACAAAACTACACGGATAAACGGATTGCAATACAGTTACCTATCATATTTCTTTTAAGTATGCCACGGGTATATTTGGAAGAATAAAGAAATAAATCCAAAAAAACTATACCAGATTCAACAGTAGAACTACGCCAAATAAAATTATTAAAATGACTGATTATCCGGATTGCAGAGTTTAGCTGCCACGGGTAGTTTATTAGGTTGACCTAAAGTTAGTGACCCCTTGACAACCTTAGGGTGACTGATACAATAGTGAATGCAATGCGAACTGCAAAAACCCGTCTCTCGGTGAAAAAGAAGAAATTATCCGTAAATTATCAAGATGAAATGTGAGTTTGGCGCTTTAGTCAGATGTTCATAATTCCATTACCGGATTGGATATCAAACCATTTTATTTTAGAAGCGCTAGTTTGTAGAGACCTGCGAAGATCCCGAGTTCTCGGAATGGGTTTTCAGAAAATCTGTCAGCGCAGCTGTAGTTTTATTTAATTCCATCTGTCCCTCCGTGAATGTCAATCTCACGACGCAGTAGAGCTGTCAGATCTTCATCAGGTGGTAGGTGAAAGGTTAATTTTCTATTTATTAAGTTAGAATGGAGTGTCAAGTGTCTATCTTTAGGCATTAGGTGCTTTCATGGAAAACACTATTTAGTGCAGCCGGGTACTATTATCAACATGTGTCACTTAGTCACCTTGTGATTGTATAGTCAATTGTTAGGTCCTATAATATAATACATTTACACATCTTTTCCTTGCACTTTCGCAGCTGATTTCCCTCGGGTGACGATTAGCGATTGCATCGTATCGTTAAAATTGCATGCTACATAAATGTCATTTGTTGCGAAACGTATTCTTGTCTTGTCATACGTCATTGTTGTCATAATTGTCATTTGCCATAAACCACAATTAAAAGATTAAAGCATAAATAGAGGATAACAATACCTCAATTGGCATATATGCCCGATATCCGAATACTTACCAATACCCGGATGATAAATATCCTAACCTGATTGCATTTCAACCCAATTCGAACGAATCAATAGAGAGACTTTTCTTACCCGGTAAGTTTACTGAGCGATATATCGCCGAATTCGGTCACCCTTCAATAGAATTAGAACGAATGGAAAATATTTATTTCCAACCAGGTAACCCCTTGAATATTGGCTTAATTTCGAGTATTTACCTGAGGCCCGTTAAATACCACTTGACTCTTGACGAAATTACGAGCATTCGCCTGAGACTAGATAAATGCTCCTTGACTCTTGACGGAATTTCGAGCATTTGCCTGAAAGACCCTGTAAATACCCTTTGATTCATGACGAAATATCGGGGTTTTACCTGTAACCTGGTAAATACACTTTGACTATTGGCTTAATTTAGAGTATTTACCTGAGACTTGAGATCCAGTAAATACCCCTTGATTCTTGACGTAATATCGGGTTTTTAGCTGAGACCCGTAGATACTTGACTATTGACTTAATTTCGGGTATTTATCTGAGACCCGGTAAATACCTCGTGACCAGGGCATCGAAAAAGGCACCTTTTTGTGCTTTTTTGCCTTTTTGGGGCACTTTGAACATCCTTGGATAGACGCGCTAAGATTAGAATTAATTGCAAATAATTGAAATTCTTATGTTTTAGGTATAAAAATTATATTTCAATTATTATTTTCACAACTTGTAAAGTGAACAAAAGGATTGTAAAAACCAATAATTAATTAAAATACGCGTATCCTTGGGTGTTCAAATTGCCCCCAAAAAGGCAAAAAGGTAGCTGTTTGCTAATTTTGATAGGCAAAAAGGCAAGGCAAAAACCCAAGGTGCCTATTTGATGCCCTGCTCGTGACTCTTAACGAAATATCAGTTTTTTACCTTAGACCTGGTAAATACTTGACCAGCCTGTCTTGAAACGGTTTGCGGGCCCGGTAAATACTTGAACATTGGCTTAACTTCGGGTATTTGTCTGAGTCCCGGTAAATACTTGACCATTGGTTTAACTTCGGGTATTTGCCTGAGACCCGGTAAATACCTATCTTGCCCTTGAGTCTTGACTCTTGACTGAACATCGGGTAATTTACTTACCTGAGACCTGGTAAACTAATAGTTAAATTTCTAAACGCTGGTTTGTGGACAGTAGACGTTAGTTATGTAACAAATAATAGGTTTCCGGTAAAATGTTTGCTATTGGATGGGCATCACTCCCCCGATAAATCTGATTTGATTTCATGACCCTTCGTAATACTATAGACTTTTTAGATTTTAGACAGAGCAGAAACTGCGAATAGCTTCTAATTCTATTCGCATTCTTATTCATTGTATTTTAAAGCAGGGTTAAAATCATACAGGATTGCATTTCACTTTTCCAAAGTAAGGTAACCAACTTATTAGATATTATGGTTGCCAGTAGGTTGGTTACTTGTATCTTGTTAACTACCCACAATTTATTCTGAAATTCTCAAAAACTGAAATAAGTTGAAGACCTACTAACAATAGATTATCGGATATTAATTTTGTTTTCCAATTTTACTGAAAGCATGAATCAAAAACTTCCCATTAGCATTTCCTGTCACCATGCATGTATTATATTTTCGTTAGCTAGGTAAGTATTTAAGTCATTTCATTACTTGGGATTGTTGGGAAGTTCTTTCTTATTCTTGCATTGACTTTCTTTCTTTGTATAGTCATACAAGAATATTGAGTAGGACAGTAGAAGACAGTGGCTTAGAGCAAGATGATGAAAGGTATCGAAAATGAGCTTGAAGAGGACAGTGATGAAATGGCAACAGAAGGTAACGAAGTGTACAAATGCAAGGAGATAATTCACGAGAATCTTATCTCGACTGGACAGATGGACTTGTAAGACTTCTTTGTTCCAGTTTACATGAATGGAATAAAAATTATAAAATTCATTGCTCATGTTTTTTAATCAAGTCCGAGTAAAATGTTGGACACTCAAAGAAATGTAACATTTTTATAAAATGTATATTACAGACTGAAAAGATTAATCCAGAATCGTCTGGCGCAAACAGGATGGACTTCATCGCTAAGGATGGAGTGTATTGAATATATCAAGAGGAAAGGAGTGGACAACGTCAATGTGTCGCATATGGTGGAAGATATTCACACTGTTGGACGAGGTTTGATGACTTGATTAGTCTATTAGTTCTCATTTAAATATCTGTAGACATTATATTATAAAGGCATTCTAAAACTAGTGACAGTGAGAATGTTTTATTTATGTAAAAATTAAATCTGCTCAATTCGGGATATTTTTTGTGATTTGTCTTTCAGCAAGATTCCCAGAAGACTTACGGAAAGAATTGTATACATTTCTTGTGGAGTTTGCAAAAACGTATGTGGAAGTTGACGAGTCGGCTCCTCCTCTGTCAGCGGCTGATGCATCTTATTCGGGCAAAGGTTTCCCGTTTCGTTACCAAAGCAGGGATGCTATTCCGGATCCAGGATTAGGGGTGGGAGTCTCAACGAGTGCCAACAGCAGTACCAATAGTTCCTGCTCTAGTCAGTCTGTCAGTGACGAAGACGAGAACGGATGTTCTCCTCGCTCGAGGGTGGGCAAAAAAACTTCGGAATTGCCCCTTCTTCATCCAGAGAATTTGGAAGTTCTCGAAAGTCGTCGTAGCGGCAGTGAAGAGGAAGGCGATGACGTCGAAGAAGAAAACGAAGAAGAGGGCTTGGGGAGTGACGACGATGCTGAAGGGTTTGACAATGAAGGCTACGAAGTGGAAGAGTATGTTGTTGACGATGAAGTTGGAAGTGATGGATTTCTTGGAGTCAAGAAAGTTGGAAAAGGAAGAATGGAATATCGAATGAAGACCAGAGGCCGAAATGAGCCTGAGGAGGAGGAAGATGAAAGCAGCTCCAAGTCAAATAATGGAAATGAAGAGGAAGAGGAGGAAGAGCTAATGGATGTTTAAAATCATTCGAAGTAAATAATCATTACTAACAATAAGTTATTTAATATTTTATCGCTCTGTAAGAATAAAATGCTTCCGAAGTATCGGAATGGCTAGTCCGGTAATTTCTTTCAGAAATTGTAAGCGTCTGAGGTTTTAGAGTCCGAGTGACTGGACTATATATTATGTCGAAAATGAAACTTATGAGTCATAAGAGTTATGATTTATATGAGTGGGATGATATATGATATATATTATTTTATATGCATTTAGATTCAAAAGTCGGTGTACCCAATTCAGACGATGTCCGTTTCCTAAACTATACGGCATTACTTTAACCAGAAAATGGTCGTTTCAATGTTAGATGTCCTAGTTATTGTATTTTATGAAGATATCCGTCAAGGAAGAAGTCGACTAAACTAAAATGAAAGTACAAGCTACCATCTGTAGAATACGGGGTTCCATCGAAAATTTTTCATATACATAATGGAGACGGTAATCTTGTGCCAAGATAAGTGATGTGTAACGCTTTGTAACGAAAGTAATTATTTGTCTTAAGTGTCGTAATGTAACTGGAAATGTAATCTGAGACCTGTCAAGGCTTCTTAATTTAGAGCGATTACCTACATATTGTTTGTGATGTTGACTGTAATTTGATTCATATTTAGAATCACTTAATGTTATAAAATATAAGCTACCCAACTAGGTACCTACTATACCTATATTATGATATTATTATGTATGTATCCATTTATTTGGAACGGAGGTAAAAGAACTCATTACGCTTGGGCAACGTTGGATATTACATGCTTAACTATGTTTAGTTATTTCAATGTACCCAATTTTTAAAATTCATTTTAATTGCACTGTACGTAACCGTAATGGCACGTCACGGCACTCAACCCGATCTTGAAAACACTGCTTCGTGTTTTATGTTTAACTTTTTTGTAAAATATGTTATAAGATTTCAATCGAAAACTCACATACTGTAAACAGAGATTGGAAATTGACTTACACCCAGACGAAGCTCGAATTTAGAAGGTTTCTGTATTGTTTTTCATGGTATTTGGTACATTGACTGCTTTTTAGAGACCTTCGAGAGTAGAAATTCGGCTATGGCCTCACCTGGCCCTGTGGAGTTATGTCCTCAAATGTTTTAGAAAAATCTCTAAATGTGGCTAAACTATGGAATGGTTACGAAACAATAGACGAAAACATATCAAAATTATCAAATAAATATCCTCTGCTAACCATAGATATGTTTTAATTTTTAATACCAAGCGATATTCCATTGACTGTCA
The DNA here is from genome assembly GCA_019776445.1 of Tomocerus maximus. Taxonomy (NCBI): domain Eukaryota; kingdom Metazoa; phylum Arthropoda; class Collembola; order Entomobryomorpha; family Tomoceridae; genus Tomocerus; species Tomocerus maximus. Next base: position 4,169 of record JABASH010005444.1, on the reverse strand, counting down.
AAGTTCCTTTTTTAAATGATTTTACATAGTTCATTTACAACTAATGCCAGTTCAAGTTTTTCAAAAGTGTAATTGTGATTGTAAAACTAAACGATATTTCTAAGCTTGTATTGTAAGTCGTAGTAGTAGAAGCTCGAAATTCTGTGTGAAACACGGAATGAAATCGTGCGCAAAGCGAAATAGAAAGCCATCGCTTTCAAATTGTAACTATAGATGTGCCAATATTTTCTTTATTGTTGGTTTAGGTTTAGAATTTAAAATCACTAGATCCAAGAGACTGTCTGTCGCAGCATTATCTGTACGTATTCATACAGAAAAGTGTTAAATACTAAGCCATAATGTGACCCCTATTGTAGATAAGAGATATATTTAATGAAAAGTCTTTGTATGTGCTACAATTATTCTTTTTGTTACGCCACGCTTTCTATTTAATCAATAATTATTTGTTTGTCGTACATAAAGTTACTTTGGCTTTAGTTTCAAAACTAATTTCTTGAAATTTCTAGTAAATAATTATACCCGCTTCGATTTACAACTTTTTATCATGCCGCTATACACCATGGCAGTTTATGAAAAAATGCTTGCTTAATTTATAACTAGATTCAAACCAAATCTATTCTGATTCTTTTTGTCACTAATTGACCAATTTATATTGTAAGCATCTCTGTGTTACTTAAGTTGTTAGTCAATGAGAACAATGAGAGGTACCCGGATTAATAGCTTTAATGTTGATGTTTATAGGACTGTTTAATTATTATGAATACATTTCTGTTCCTAAAGAAGTCAATGGGAAAATAGACTATTCTACTGCGAGTGTTACAAAAACTGCAATATTCTTTTTGCAGTTGTAGAAGGGTATAAAGCGATTATTGTATATATAATGTAAATATGGCATAAGTTTCTTAAAGGTGAAATTTACAGTTAATTAGGAGGAAGGATTTTCTTTCAATATGTTGATCCTAAATTAAAATTAATTTACAAAAACCTCAAAGGTAACACAATTTGGCCCAAAAAATTATACTACGGAATTCTGGTACAAAATAGTAATCCTGGTTCACTACAGTAATCCTAGTTCAATAGAAACATGTACAAGCAAATTCAATAAGAAAATCATTTCTAATTCACAATGTGGCGACTCTGATACAATCCATTAGTGTTTATTGTATTTTTGGAAACAGGAAACGTTGCTGCCAAGAAAAGATTTTACCTTTTATCCCTACGAAACAATCATTCTAACTTGGTAACGTTGCAGATAAGAAAATAGCAAAAAGCTATAAAGCAAACCTTTTACAATTATTTCTCCTTTTCAAGTGCCGACATTCCATTAATTCCAACCATTTCCCTTTTTTTAAAGATATTTTATTAAAATTGTTTATCCTATGTAATCGCATATGAAGCTATTTGTTTTATTTATGGTAATCAGTCAGCAAAGTTGTGTATAAGTATGTTAGGGTATTACATGTGGATGATCGAATAGTAATTGTCCTGTACATATACTGTAACCCCCTTATGCAAAATCGAACAAATCAAAACTTGATCATTTGAATCCCATGCCTGTTATGTCTGTTTTACATCTAATGCCTCAACTGTGTCTGTAATGCTTATTGACTTTGCTTACTGTATGTATATGTTGGTTCTATCAACTGAAAAATAGATTCTTTATTTGTAGTGAACTAAATGGTGTACTTTAATAAACTATTATGATCGATGTGCACAATATTTTCCTCGTCCCGATATTGGCTACATTTTCAGATTGGCATGCTAGTTTACAAAAACGTTTACAAGTAACATGAAGACGCATTAACCTTGATTTATTGTGATTTCAATCGATATTCATGATGATTGTTCGATTATGATTGGCTTATGAATATCTATATGAATAACTCTGTGACATGCAAAAGTGACTGCTAATCATTTCTCTTATCCGAGTTTTGGGGAGAAACGTTTTCACGGGACATGACTTTCTATTATCGTTCATTATGTCGTTTCATTATGTTCGCCTGTGACCCTTAAATGTGTGACATGTGTTTCGTAATGTATGTGTGACCAAATTTTAAAATACAATGAAACTACAACCCTAGCAAATCTTTGATATGTATCCTTTACATATTTGACTAACATGTCATATACTATTGTAGATGCATATTTCGTAATTTCCATTGGTTAATAGTTAGTAGTGAGTTGGGCTTCGACGCTTGCAGCGAATCAGTTAAGAAAGATTGCGTCTACAGTCTACAATAATTGTAGACATGTGAGTTTCTTGTGTATGTTTTACTCGATTTTTTCCAGTTTTTTAGTTTTTAATTCTTGGGTCTGCCAAATAACTTTTAATATAAAGCAAATGAAAGATAGGTAGATTGTGGACAAAGTCTTAAAATCCCAAGGTTATAGAGCACACAACCACGAGATTTCAAAGTTGTATGTCTACAAATTTAATGTCGACATCAACGCTTTGCTAGGGATAACTAATGCCCCGCCCTGCTGTCTCTGGTTGCCAAAAGTCTCACATACAACATACCTATGCCAAAAGTGATACATGGCTAGATAGAACATCTTTGAGCATCCTTGCATTTTAGCGGAATATTTAATTCCTGTAATTTTCATCTCCTGCTCATTTTCGTGGTTTTTGCTCAGCAAGCATAGGAATCTGCGTTGTAGTTTACTTTTCTCTAAACTCTACTACTGTTGACACTGACAGTGCCGGCTCTTATTTTTTGAATAAAAGTCTGTAATTATACACTGAAAGTAGTACCCCACTAGTGAGTATTAGTTTTGCCAGTACCATCATTTGTTTCGATGTTCGACGTCAGCAGTATCTGTTCAAAAAACTGTTCAATCTGCTTTGTAACGTAAATCACGGAAACAGCTGTAGTTCATCAGTGCTGAAGTATTCAGCTATACATCATTACAGATCACACAGGTGAGGTAGTCCTAAACCATTATTCGAATAACGTCACATTATAAAGTTTTATATTTACAGATGCATGCACCCGAAAGCCGCGTTAACTATTTCCGACACAACCCCGATTCATCATACTCATACTTTCCAGATGTTTGGAAATTGGTTGACAATCCTGAGTCCTAATAATATTTAACGGAAGATTGTCGTTGTCTTCTACTGTCTATCTGTTATCTGTTCACTGTCCAAATCATAGAAAACTGGTATTCATCATTCCCATCAGGCCTGCCGTTCCGCTGTAACATCCTTTTTCAAATCACTCGCTGGCCAGCGAAACATTCACCCGACAAAGAGTAGTGTGTTATAAGTTATGTGATTAACCGCATAAACGGGTATTTCGGAGTCTGGCACAGTTAGCGAATTGGTAGTGTGGTAACAGCTGATGTTGTGTACTAACCGCATATTATATTGCATTTTTGTCGGGTTAATATTTCGCTGGCCAGCCGGTGATTTGGAAAAGGATGTTACAGATGATCGGCAGGCCTGATTCGCAATCGCATATCATTTTTGATTCTACTTAAAAAATCCATGATGGGGAAGTAATAAATTAATAAAGTGCATATGCCGACTGGCTACTTACAATATATAAAACTACATATTGGTCGAAAAGGCATTAATCCTTAACTGCGTGTCTTCAGCGCAAAATAATCGTAGCAAACTCCCCGGAGATTCATTTTAGTTAATTTTACTGAAGACAACATCCTATAAATACTGCTCGAGTATTTGGGCTTAGTCGTTATTCAACAAGTTCTGAGTCACAAACATTGTCTGTAAGGGTTAAGTTTAATTGCTTTGTGCCAACATTTGGTCAGAGATTTGTCAAGCATTATAAAACTCGGGTGTTTATTTAGAAGACGTCGGGTACATTTAGCCTCTGTCATTATTTGATCCCAGATTGTGCATCCGCAAGGTAGGATATTCACTACTTGGTTGAGTTTTTTAAAAGTGAAAATTGTTTGTAGTTCGGTAGTAAGTACGTAATACTACTTATCATCAATCATTAGTAATGATTGATGATTTGATTATTATGATTGGTTATTAGTAATTACTAATAACCAGCTGATTTTTTCTAGAAGATGTTGTATATAACACTTAATTTGTATAAAATTCAAATAGTTGGTATTAATTTATTCACGGTTTATCTTTTCAACGTCGGAGTTCCTAGTTATAATAACTTGATTAGCGTTTTAAGCTTCCGAAAATGTTAGTA
>JABASH010005443.1:0-12110 GCA_019776445.1 Tomocerus maximus | reverse complement strand
TTAGGAGAAAGATTATCTACAAACAAATTTGAGGGTTTACTGATATCTAGTCGGTGAGAGTTGTGGTAAGGTGGGAAATGAAAAAGTCCTATGTCAACTGACTTTTGGATCATACTGTAGATTAAACGCTATAAGACTATTAGCAGGCCCCAGATGCTTATCTGTTATATGTTGCAAAATATTTTTAATGGTTAATCTGACAGCCTTATTAACACGTTATATACACACGTTTCGTTTGATATTGGATACAAAAAATTGTTTTCAGTAAATATTTCATGGTTTTAGAACATATTTCTCCAATGCATTTAAACCTACGGCGGGTTAGCAAATATTTCACTAATGTATTTAAGCCCGACGCACGCAAGAACATATTTTGGCGTTTTAAATAAACATTCCGGCCTTGATTATTATACATTTCCTGCATAGAAATATCCATAAGGCTCAAAGCGGCTTTCACAAAGCCGTATCATAGAAAAATTAGTAAATTTAGATTACCAATTTTTAAGTAGCATTGATAATTTGTCCCTTTAATGTGACATAGAGGTTAATCACTACGATTAAATAGATTTTATTTAATTTTGTCTTACCTACATCATTGTATTATATTTTTTTCGCTGATCAACACTGAAGTTTGTTTTGCAGTTAATGCATAACTAAACATGGTATGTGCAATGCACTTAATATAGGTCAATGCTGATTTCAGTTCTCCAAATCCGGGATTATTTCAGCTATTATCATTTACATAATTGTATGTGTACCAAATATCCCATCAAGCCGATCTCATTTGCCATAGGTATATTACTTATATGCTATCGTCGCAGCATTCCACAGTGTGTAAATTGACCTAGAGAGCCAACTCGCGGTCGATGTTTGGCCTACCTAACACGACCCACAACTTTTCCGGCCCAGTGTTCCACATAATTACATGCATAGTCATATGGAAGTTTTATTCAAAATTAGTCAATTCGTTACTGTATATAAGTAGTAGCACTTGCAGCACTAGTGTAAAATTTGGCAAGGACAAATCAACTACCCGTCGAAATTCTTTGACCAAGGCTACGTAAATGTATAGCAGAATTATGAATATAAACTGATTCACAACCAGAAAAGAGTATCTTTATCGTAATATAGAAACTGATTCACGTATGACCGGAAAAGAGTATCTTTATCATAATATAGAAACTGATTCACGTACATGACCAGAAAAGAGTATCTTTATCATAATATAGAAACTGATTCACGTATGACCAGAAAAGAGTATCTTTATCGTAAAAATAAAACAATGATGATGATTGATTGATTATCTCCAGAAACAGGAATACTTTAGACACTATAATAATCACTTTATTACTCCTTTAAAAATATAAACACTTGACAATAATATAGTAGAGGAGCAAATAAAATGATACGTCTTGACTTCGTGTCGCCTGGAAAAATAATAATGAATTTTCAATACAAATTTACCTACTTATACTAAAATTAATAATTTCATTTCACCACTCGGGTATTCAACATTTGATTCACATTGCAGTTAAAACATCAGACTATTCTAATACTTAATAATTCTAACAGCCACCTACTCACTAAATAATTGATCTTGGATCCGATCTCAAATCAAATCCAAATCAATTTTCATATTCCCAGGTATCCCATAAAATATGGATCTATGAAATTGATCTCAGATCTAAATCCAGATCGAAATCCAAATCCACTTTCATATTCCCAAGTATCCCATAAAATATGGATCTATGAAATTGATCTCAGATCCAGATCGAAATACAAATCAACTTTCCGAATTCAGTCGACCTGTAATAAGTTTATTTCCGATTTTGATCTCAGATCAAAGTCCAGATCGAAATCCATTCCTCAAACTAGTCACCCATACGTATAACCTAAGATTTAACCTAAGGACTTAGAATAATCCAAAACTTAAAGTATTTGATTAGAAATTATTTCCAGATCAATTGAGACAAATTTTGAGACTTTGAAACATGCAAGTTCCCAACCAACGCCTTATTTCAAGTTTCTCATACTCCTCTGCTCTAGGCTCCTCCGATACAATTTATGCATACAAATAAATAAATAATGTATATAACATAATATTTTTTCATGGGGTACGATAAAACAGTCTTTTCAATTGATTGGTGGTGGTTGATGTTTGATGGCTATTAAATATCAGGTTAGGTTGAGTCTATCTATTAATCGTCATTGGTAGTAGTCGAAGAAAGTTTTATGAAGGATGATTAATTAAGTTTCAAAAATGAAATATTTATTAGTTCATTTTTATTAGTAAACTAGTTTTTATAGTAATTAGATAAATAATATATTATTAGGCAACATTATTTAGTTTGGTATAAATACGATGGAAGTTTACATGCTGCGTACACAAATAGTGAAGAACCCGGTGAAGTTTTGAATGTCATTTCTTGTAACTTTCAACTTTACTTTCCTATTTCGTTCAAAATTATTTCCATAATGTTTAATATTTATTACAAATATTGTGGTGACACGTGACAGTATTGTGGGGCTGTATGGCGAAGGTAATATAAAAATAATTTTTGAAATATTTATATCCTTAACTTTCAACTAATAAAATGAACAACGTAATTATGAATTAGTATTATATAAGTTTACTTTTATATAAGTCAGGTGCCTGACTAAGATTAGATTAGATTAAGATTTGAAAAACGTTTAAAATATTAACACTTATGACTTAAATTGGGCCAGCAATGGCAAAGTGATCATATCAGTTGATGGCGTATTGGCGTATGTGTCCCAACAGATAGGGAAGGATTATTACCCGGGACATATTTACCTCCAACCTTCGCATTACTAAAAACTGTGAACTGCTGCTTAAAAATCTAACTTTTAACTTTTAGGAGTAAATAAAATAAATTGGTAAAAGAAAAGTCCTGTAACTGTAACTTGTAACTATATTTCATATTTGGGCCCTTGCACTCGGCTTCTATGACCAACGTCACCGTCTGGTATGATTCACTCAATGATAAAATAAGGATTTGAATTTACATCGTATTTTTACATTTAATTAGGCTGCTGAAGGAAATAAAAAGGAGCTAACTGGTGACTGGTCAATGATAAAATGGACAAGGAAATTCGAGATTGCTTAATTTGCCAACAAAGTTTCGAAATTCAAACAGATGATATTCCTGCATCAATAGTGAACAGCAAAATTCTATTCGACAGTTGCATGCGTATATTGGATATTGAAGAACAGTCTTATAATGAAGAGTACAAATGGAAATGGGACGCTAGGTTTGATTTACCTAATTTTTGTTCACCGTGTGCGGAAGATATTGCTCTGTTGTCCGTATTTGAAGAAGACTTGAGCATAATCAAAAATAAAATTAAGGAAGGTACTGCAAAAACAAAAACTGCGATCCTTAATTCAATGTCAGATGAAAACCGAAATTTACATTCAGTAGTTCCGAATTTATATTCATCTGGTGACGTTTCTGCTAGCATCAAACTTCAGTATTATCGAAGCTGTGCAATTAGAGGTACAAATATATTTTTTAAAACAAAAATTACAGAATTATTAATGTTTGTACTTGCCACTTGTACAGATTGGAATCCGGTTGTCACCTTGTCAAGATGTGACGAGAAGAAGAAGACTGAAGGACAAGACGATGGTATTATTGACCTTAGTCAAACAAATGAAGTTGTCCCTCTTTCACGAGAAGAAGGACAAACATTTTTACTCGGTAACACCGAAAGTTTAAAATAGTCAATTTAATTTTAATAGTCAAATCCATTACTAATTATTTTAAAATTTTTAGATATTGGTGATAAATTCCAGTGCAAACTTTGTTTAACTGTATTCGCAGACAATAGAAACATTGGTCGTCACGTTGACTTTGTGCATAGAAAGATAAAACGGTTTCAATGTAAGCATTGTAAGCGAAAATATACCAATAAATTGGAATGCAGGATTCATGTGAATAAAACACACCGAAATGCGGAAAACATAACTCCTCTTTCCCTAGCCAAGTTTTATTCCAAATCAAATTATCTTCGTAATAATGCTGATAAAGACACCAAGACCACACCACCAGAAAGTCCCACCACACCTTTTTTTAAACCACTAATTATGAAATGCGAGACAACAGAAGAAAATAAAACGTGTCTAATTTGCCAAAAATATATCGAGGACGGTGGAGTTCAAATATCTTCAGAAGTTTTTGCGTCATTATCCCAGTCACTTAAAGTCAGTCAGTGGGACCGACGGAGGAAGCAGCCAATAGATTTGTTATTGTGCATTTCTTGTTCTTCCCTTACAACAGATTTACATTTTAGTAAACTAGAATTTACTGACACTAAAAGAATTTTTGACAAATTATTGCTCAAATTTAAAACTAATTTGATTTTGTCAAATCGTGGAAATATTTTTCAACAAACTGAAAATTCACAGTCAATATCCGAATCGATTTCTACTGCACAAAAAGCGAATTATTTTCGAAATCTGGCTGTTAAAGGTAAAGAACGTGAAAACAAAATGTATTTTATTATTAATATTGTGATACGTTTTTAATATTTTAATTTTTAACAGAATTCAACCCAGTTGTTCGTATTTCTAAAATCGAAAATTTGTAAGTCATGAAAATGAATCTCCCAATTATTATTAATCGTAGTATTAAATCATACAACGTTTTACTGAAAAAAGCAGAATGATGGTTTAATTAAAAGATTATGTAATAAGTGATGTATAAATTGCAGTGTTAACGACGAACCTCGTAAATCGACAACATGGAGAACTCCGAATGAAAATTCCATATTCAAATTGGTGAAAAGCGAGGAAATAATAATCTTGAATCCAGAATTGGTAGATCGAGCAGTACTACTTACAGACGAAGAAATTGGATACTATTTTCAGTGTAAGCAATTATTTTAATAATGTACTATTAATAATTTAGTTCAATCTTCAATCTGTTTAAAATTGTATTATTAGATGACGCAGGTCAATATGTGTGTCGAATCTGCGATTCTAAGTTTATGACATACTACGCTGCTAACCATCATTGCAATAGCAAACACAAATATATCATGAGATTTCAATGCAAATATTGTCACAAACAATATTACCAAAGATCCGATTGTGCCTATCACGTAGTAGCTTCACATAAAACTGAAAGACTAGAAATTGCAGCCGAAATTGAAAAATCTATCATACAGTCCCGAAGGTCTCAAAACAATATTTTTTACTATTCAGAATGGTCATCGATAGCATACCAATTATTCTAAAGCAATATTATTTGTTATTCGCAGCGCAAAAATGACATCTGCAGATGGCGTGATAAGAATAGCAAAAGAAGCCATGCCTCCTCTACCCCCAGCATCTATAATTAGTGAGTAGTATGATTTTGTATTTGAACAGAGGCATGTGGCTCAGAACTGAAGAAAATAACATTTTGAATTTTTATTTACAGAAGTGGGCAATGGATTCAAGTGCACCATTTGTTCCACGGTTTACAAAAATCGTGGCACAATTGTAGCACATCAGAAGATTGTTCATCTGAAATTCAATCGCTACAAGTGTGAATTTTGTCCATTTAAAAACCATCACAGATTTCCAGTTGTAAGCCATGTTAGAAGAATACATCGTGACAAATTAATGCAAAACGGTACAAAACAATTTCCATCCAATCGGATGTCCAAGAATAGAGTGACCCCTTCGGCTGCAATTGGCATGAAAGTGTTAGAAAGTAATGAATCAACCCCAAACATTGACGAACATATGACACGTACGTTTTTAATTTACATAATTTGACATTTGAATGTTTGGTGACAGTTACATTTCAGTTATTGAATAGAAATTAATTGAATACCAAATTAACCAACTCTTGGGACCCGGTGATACTTGGAACATAAATATTTAAAATTACAAAATGAAAAAAAAATAAAATGAGTTCTAAATGATAAAAAATATTTTGCAAATGTAGTGGCTGACGGTCAATATCTCTGTAAATTCTGCGGAAGACAGTTTATTTATCGATATAAAATTATTGATCATCTGGAAGGGGTTCACTTTGGTGTTCGGAGGTTTCAATGTGAAGTCTGCAGTATGAAGTTCTACACTTTTGCCCATTGCAAACGTCATATAGCAAGAATACATTCGAATGCAGAAGGATTGTGCTCGAGCGAAGGTGGTAACATCAACATCGAAGAGTGTCAAAAATTGGAAGGATTAGAAACTCCTAACAGGGGAGAGAAGTCTGAAGTTTCTATCAATGTCACTCAAGAAGCTCAGGACACTGAAGATCCTTTGTGTGCTGATATGGAATACCCGGGTGATGAAGAAACGCTGATTGAAATTCCCGTACTTGGAGAGCTGGACATTAAAGTTTTGCCTTTCACATTTAATATTGAAGATCCGTATCTTTGTGAGACTGAAGATTCCGCAAGTGGATCCTGCCATTTAAGTTCTGCTGGAAATATACCCCCCGAAGTAAAACATCCAGTGTTTTCATCTATACCAGGGATCAAAGAAAAAAAGAAATCTGGGTATAATTTAATAATTAGAAGAATTAATATTTTTATTCCATTCTACTTTCCTTCGTGAATAGATACTTTCACTGCCTGTCTTAATTAATGGCAGGTATTGTTTAGTATCTTCAATTAAATGAATGAGGGACTGAAATATTCCTTTCCTCCAGTAATCTATACAATTGAGTTGCAATTTGTCATTTGTTTTGAATCATTTTTTTGATTTGCAAATGTAGCGTTGTTTGGCTTAAAAATCGTTAAAAATTTCCTTTTATTATTGGACTTAAAAATTCTAAGTCTTTAAAAGAAGTAATTGTTTTCATTCTCAGTATTGGTTTACGTAATGACATGTTTTATAGTAAAGCTGGCAATATTCTAATTGCGGTACGGACATTACACCTGACAGAGGCATGCTAACCTTTAGCAATGAACTTTAGCAATAAGTAATGTATATATTGAATATTGATATATAGAAAAATGGAGAGAGACCCCGTATACGGCCTTATCCAACCCGGAAATATTATTACATTACCAAAAAATCCGAATTACGAGGAGGAATTAAAGAAAGGGTTCAAAAGTAATAATATTAAGCATAATAATTCTATGTTGTCACATTTGTATTCTAATATTTATTTTAAAATATCTTAATTACAGAAACTGAGAAAGGATATCAATGCCTAAAATGTGACAAAATCTCGTCAAAAATTACTATATTCCGACAGCATTGGGGAAACATTCACGACACGAGTGAAGGCTTTGAATGCAGTATTTGCCAGAAACGTTTTTATTTCAAGTTTAAATGCGCTCAGCATTACATCAACAAGCATACAAACCTAAAACCCTACACTTGTAATATTTGTGAAAGATCATTTGGAAATAACACTAGTCTAGAATATCACGTTAAATTGCACTTTAGTGAAAGATCGTTTGGGTGTTCGGCATGTTCTATGAAGTTTATCTCAGACCATACACTCAAACATCACTTCAAGAAACAACACATGAAAATATTGGGAACATGACTTAACCTTTTAGTGCAGTTTCGTTTGTAATTGTCCACTGACCTTGTTTTACATTTATAAATGTTTTAATGTAATAAACGAAACTATTTTGCTACTACGAGGTAATTCATGCCATTTAATATGAATTATTTATTACTAGGTATTCATCAATCATCAATGTCATAAGATTAGGCAGCCGGTTAGTATCAAACCTGATTTATTTTTTCTCAACCCTCTCTGCATTTGTACAAACTCTCTGGATTCAGCTGTATCCTTGCTGTATACAGAGATCTTGACGACGCGGCATCAAGATTATTCAAATTGTATGGTATGTTGACCAATTATTACTTCGGATTTTTTGGAATAACCTCGGAACCTCGGAAGGTGTAAAGTGTAAGGAAACAAAAACTTTCTTGATATTTGTTATTTTTTGGAGATTATTTCCCGTTAACATTATGAAAGTGGCTTTCCCCAAAAATATATTTTTCAGCCTTGCACAATTGGAAGAAAAACCAGGCGAAATGTACATTCAACATTTTTTGGTTATTATTTACAAATTCCGAGAATTCTTTCTTGGCAATTTTCTTGCGCATTAACCCAAACAAAAGGTATAATGAACACCAAATTGTCAATTGTAAGGCTAAAACTACTTAAACAATACTTACTCAATAATTTACACTGTTGTTCATTATCAATTCTGATTTGATATTATTCAATATTCATTGGTCACATTAGTGGTTTCGCTATACCACTGCATTTTGTTTTCTATCTTCTATATACATATATAACATTTCTCAGCATCAGCAAGTCCATTATATATTCAATTAAGTAATTGGTTGTTACAAAAAATTATAAATTAATGGTATTAAAAAATTTTCTACACTATTTCATCATATCTGTTGTATACAGCTAATGATTTTAATAATTATTACAGGTAGCGATTGTTGCTAGATTACTGATTACATTTCAAGATTGGGAAGAAAAAATAGGACATTCTAATCTAATGATTACTAATAGCTGATTACTGGATAAAATGTCTCTGGAATCTTGTAACCCAGAAACCCCCAATTGCATTTTATGTTATGGCAGTTACAACTTAAATAACGACTGCAGTCTTTATCAACAGTCTGAACGACTAACTTTTTCCATTATTTCTGATTCCTTAAAACATATTCCTCGAGACATAACGGAGCCCGTCAACTGGAGTGAGCTTGATTTAAATAATAGTTTGAATGTTTGTACAATGTGCGACGAAACTTTGGGAAACCTATCGAAGCTAAATTCCGAATTCGACGAAATACAAAGAAAGATTGACGAACTGGTGAAGTTCATTAGTTTTCACGTCAGAAATGAGAGAGAAAAGCATGGACAAATTATTCCTCGACCAAAGATTGTTAACTCATTGGGTTATTCCCCAGATGTGCAGCCTCAAATGGAACTACGCGATTTCAAAGCTGCAGGAAATGCAAAAGAAAATGATAAAAATGAAGACAATGATTTCCAATCCATCAATTCAGATCACAATGACGGAATTGAGTCGGACGAAGATGATGGGACAAAATTTGACACAGACAATTCGAATTTTAGATTGAATACCAATTCATCAGTGGATACGTCATCCAGTAAGTTTCCTGTAACTAAATTAACATTTTTCCTAGACACTGAGCATTCTTATCCTTAAAAACTCTAAAATATTTATAATATTTTTGATTTTTAATACTACCAATTAAATTGATAACAATGAAAATTGACAAGTGATTAAATTCCAAAACTTTCTATTGAATAAATACAGAAAACTTCACGATTGACTTTCTAAAATTAATTCCAATAAATTATTAATTCTACTAAATTGTATTCCAGGATATATCCTATCAATCTCAGTTATTTTAACGTTTTCAAAATTTTTGTTTATAGCCCCGAAAATTCTGTGCCCAGAGGAAAAGTCGAAATCAAAATCAAGTTTGCAGAACCTTTTGGACAACACTTCAGGTTTCGAATGTTCGACTTGCCTCAAGAAATTTTCACGATTCGCCATTTTGAAGAAACACGATTGTGGGAAGCCAACAATCAAATGTGAGACTTGTGGGCTGTCCTTCTCCAGTTCTGGGGTGTTGAAATTACACACTCGCACCCACACCGGAGAAAAGCCGTTCAAATGTGAAATTTGTGGACATGCCTCTTCAACTAGAGGTAATTTAAGAACTCACATTCAAGGTAAGCACAACACAGACAAACCTTTCAAGTGCGAGATTTGTGGAAAGAAATTCCGAATCGGCGTGGCGCTTAGTAAACATAAAGCAGAACACAATGAAGCCCCAGAGCGAAACAAATGTGATGTTTGTGGGAAAAGTTTTAAATTTCTGAAGGAATTGAAGGTCCATTTGGTCACTCATTCAACGGGAACATCACATCCGTTTAAATGTGACATGTGTGACAAGACGTTTGCTCGACCGAGGCATTTATATAAGCACAAAAAAAGAGTCCATTTCGGAGAAGAAAATGCTAATTGTGATATTTGTGGAAAATCTATCACGAAGGATCGTTTGAAGCAACATAAAACGATTCACTCTGACGAAAAGCCATTCCAGTGCAGTTACTGCGGAAAGAATTTTCGAAATGCTGAAATTTTAAAAGGACACGAGTGGGTACACAAAGATGTTGGAGCATTTCCATGCGATAAATGTGAGAAGTCTTTTAAAAATCCTCACTGTCTGAGGATGCATATGAGGTATCATGAAGACAAATTTCAGTGCGAAATATGCGGAAAAACAATTGCCAGGTGCAGCAAGTCCGCTCATCTCCGTGGCCATGCGAACAAGAACGGTCCTCTTCGACGTGGGCATACCAACGAGAAACCTTTCAAATGTGACATTTGTGACCAGGCGTTTACTCTAATGGTATCTGTTAAAAAGCATAAAAAAAGGGCCCATTTCGGTGAATCACTACCAAAATTTGAATGTGATATTTGTGGAAAATCTTTCAACAAGTATCATATAGAAAAACATAAAATGATTCACTCTGAGGAAAAGCCTTTCCAGTGCAATTCCTGCGAAAAAAGTTATCGAACTCCAGAATTGTTAGCATCTCATGATTGGACACACAAAGACCTTGGAGTTTTTCCATGTGAAAAATGCGAGAAGACTTACAAAAATTCTTTTTGTCTCAAAACTCATATGAAGTGTCATAAAGTATTTCGATGTAAAATATGCGGGAAAAGAATTCCCATGAACGACAAGAAAGCTCATCTCCTAATCCATCCCAACGACGAACCGTTCAAATGTGACATTTGCGACAAAAGCTTCACCCAAAAACGTAATTTTACGCTCCATGTCAACCGTTTTTGTCACATCTGTAATATAAATTTCCATGAAAAGACATCTGTTGATGCTTTACACAGACACCACATAGAAGTGCACACTGTAACCACAGACTTCTATCCGGAAACTGTTTCCGATGATCATGAGTTCCTAAGCAGGGAAAGTAAACGAAAAATTGTGGACATAAGGGAAGACATAAGAAAATCGAAAAGAATTAATTACAAAGAAAGTTCTTCTGAACACAATGAGACGAGCTCTGAATATTCGTACGATGAAGACGAGACGAATGATTTAAAATTCAAAGTCGAGGTGAAGTCCGAAAATGAATTTTCTGAAATAGAGGATTCTGATGATTAAACGTCAATACGTAACTTTACGGTAGTTTTTTTTGACAAAGTTAGTTTTTAAAACCCCAAACCCCGACGATACATTTTATTATTTACTTAAATAAAAATTGCAAATTAATGAAGAAATGGTTGCGTTTTAAATAAAATACCTTAATATAATAGGTCCTTTCGCATACATATACAATAAAATAAAATATAAAAACTGACATTTTTAATGGAAAAGTAAAAGCAAACGATTGTATCCAACATATTTAAACTATACGTGCTTGTTCTATTTATTTACACCGTCATTGTGCAAGTAGTTTTAAATGCAATTGTTAAGTAAATGAGATATAAAAACTTATATTGATACAAAAACTAACTGCTAGAAATAACAATCAAGATCACCGATACTTACAAAGTGGTATGTACGTTTCATACGGGGCCCAAAAGTCAAGCTGAACACATATAGGTAGTATATAGAAAGTGAGGTTTCTTAATCGTTGGCTTGTTGGCTAAATTTATTGAGCTTGACTTGCTTGACTTTTGGGCCCCGTATGAAACCTACGTAGCACTTTGTAAGTATCAGTGATTAAGATTATTACAAATAGAGTAATGCAAAATCAAAACCGAAAAAAAATCGACCCAGAGCTAAATAAGTTCGCTCTGACCTCCCACAGCAAGCCATTAACCTCAGGTCTTTAAGCAGGGTATACTTGCATATGTCGGAATCCATTTCAAACCCATTCGGGACAATGTGGAACATGTTTCAAATGATTATGTCATATCAAACTAATAAAAGTATGGCAAAAAGAGTGCAATATGCTGTACTTAATTTTTTATTAACTTCATGTGGCTAGGAGAAACCCGGGACTAAAGATAATTCGGTTTTTTCTATTTAAAAAATTAATGACTTCAAAATTTGAATTTCTGATCACGGAATAAATTGCTATGTAGTACAGGTCACA
>JABASH010005442.1:0-12111 GCA_019776445.1 Tomocerus maximus | reverse complement strand
ATTGGTCAATCCCAAAGAAATATCCACCAATGGGAGCATTTTCTGACTGCGGTCAGAATTTGAATCAGGCCGGACTGGGATAATTTCAACAATATTGTGAATATCAGATAGGATTTTGTTCTAAATGTAGGTCCTGAAATCATGTAAGTCTGCTGAGGCGCAGTAAGTTAAAGAATGTCTGTGTCTGAAAATGCATGTATTGAGAGTATACGTGTTTTCATGGAGGAACAATTCACTTCAGGAAAAAAATATTGAGTTGAACAACATGGGTAATGATTCAGTGAACTTTTGGTTTCTCAGAACTGCAATCAGTCGGCAGGAAAATGACCACGAGTCCAATTATCACTTCCTTTCTACTTTTGTCACGAGTGTTAACAGCTCCTTATCTGCAGCGTGAATAGTATAGACAAAGGTTGCATTGCAACCCTACAGATGATTATATATAGATTATATGGTTTCCAGACGTCTATTGAACACACAGGGCGGAAAATGAAAAAGAGAAACGAACGAATGAGTCTAGACGGGAAGCCAGGGAAGGACAAATCGTACAGCTTACTTCCTCATTTATTTTCTTTTTTCTATTCACTAACTAACTGCAGAATAGAAAGGGGATAGCTATGTGTGTGTGGCTGGAATGAATGAGTGCAGGGACATATAGCAACTATAGTATATCTCAGTAGCCCACATTAGGATCTCGAGAGACTTCACACCTTAACTTTTCTTTGCTAAGATAAATCCTCTTTTTCTAATTTAATTCAATTTCTCTCCGTAGGTAGTTCAGCATAAATTTTCATTCATTTAGCCTGTGCTTTTCTGAGCTGCTGGGAATTCCGTTTGGAGGGAAACTAGAGCAGGAATTTGCTTGGTGGACTAGATCTGAATCACATTGTAAGTATACAGATAAGAAATAATGTAAATAGTAAATAGCACTACATACCTATGCGTACCTTAAAGCATATGCTTTTTCTTGAAATTCTTCACCAGAGCTGGATAATATAAGGACTAGATATATTTCTTGGCGAGATATGTATCAACTTCAAATGTAGGAAAGTGATGTTGATATTTCCGGTGTCTTGCTCTTCTTGGTTTACGTTAGTCTTGATTTACGATTCAATTTTATTCGAATGCACGTCTGTTCCGTTACAGCTTCTATCAGCAATACTGAATGTAGATAGGAGTAGTTTTGTTGGGAAGGAAAACACTGTGGACTGATTCTAATGTGATCTATGCTAAGGCACTACATTCTACTACAATGAAATGCTATATTTTATTTGTTGAGAAGTTACACTGTGTTTGTACAGGAAAAGTTTACATGTGTGTTTTGTTGCATCGTACATTATTGTCTAAGCTCGTGCAAGAGGAAGAGATACCAATGATTTTTACTCACTTAGGAATTCCTGACTATCTTAGTCCTGAATGGTTTTCAGTGAGCCTTAAACACATACCAAAAGACTACTATGTAGGTATAGGTACCCTCTAAATTTATTGTGTACCAATACTGCACATGATAGTGCACAAACTCAACATGTACGAACTTATACGTGATGATATGATAGTAAGTTGCATTTTGCAGGAAATACTCCTGATATCTGTACATTACATTTAGTTAGTGTAGAGAAGAATTATCTCATCTCCTCTGCGGAAAAGAAACGTTTACTTATCTTATCGGCACATTTTCTCCGGTGTAACGTATATAATGCAGTCGAAAGCATTCATCTATCTATTCATCCATCAGTTTCCATTAAATATATGGAGGAGGAACTCGAGATAATGTACAACTCACATCAACCTCTCGGCTGCCTACTGGGTACCTGAAATGCAACTTGATTTGATTTCAGTCTTTCTTCTGCTCTCCAATGACACGTAATAAATTTCTCGAGCATTTTGATGGAATATTTTATCTACCGTTTCCGTTACACGTATTTGTATAGGAATAGATGCTCCCACTGCATGCAGCAGCTGCACAGGACCAGAGCCATGCACGTCCATTCAAAACTGAGGAAACAAAGAACAAACCCAAAGACATCTGTACCTATCACTACATACATCCGTGTATCTATACGCAAATAGTGAGATTTGGACAGTGTATTCAGTAAGAGTAGTATTGATTGACTTCCTTAAAGCAATGTATAACGTTTTGTTGTCATACAATGATACAGTTTTGGTGTTGGTGAACTATGTAAGCACATTGCATTATTTATATGCATTAATAACAATCTGGGCATTTTTTTGCATACATGAAATTATATTTTTTAATACATTTAAATTATAGATGCACAGTCCCCAGTATCTTTAGCTGCAAAAAATTGCTTTGTCCTCTTCGTATCAGTCAGTGCTTGCTTGAAATTGTCTGTCACAGATCATTTGTTGGTGGAAAGCACAACCGTAAACTGGGTTTAAAAATTTTTGTTGGATTTTGTTTTACATTTTCAATATTTTCCAGTTTATTGCATCAAACCACTGTACTACCTGCGTAAATATATTAGCTAAAATAGGATAGAGTATGGAATGAAGACATGGCTGTAGATTTAAGGCATAGAAAGATGGAGTGAGGCGACAGAAGTGAGTCGCATCACACACATCCTGATACGCTACATGGAGACACATACCACAATGATAGCCACTTGGTGTGCAGTGCAATGGAATCCTCAAGTTTCTTTCTTTTCCTTTTGCTGATATTATGCATTGCATTGAGCTCCAGTGAGCAGAAAGTTGGTGCTCAGCAGTCGCTAGTTTCATGTCGTGTGAGATGAATGTATGATTAGCTGAGGGGACTCTACTGATGTGAATGTAAATGTGAAATATGAAGTTAGTAAAATATGGCCAAAACGAGGGAGGCGGCAGAAAGTACGAGCGTTAAAGAACGCTCTTTGGTGAACGCAGAAATGTGTCGCTTTTGACGTTATCAATTCTTGGATGGTGACAATGAAAGTCTTGAGAAGAATCAAGTAGTAGACTCTGTTGCTTTTCTCTATGTAAATCTGGTAAAGTATCCTGGCATACATGGTGAATTGCCAAGTAAGATGTTATTGCACCAAGTCCAGTCGACATGAACAAAACTGTTCACGAATAACAACTAATTCACACTCATTGCCAATATATATTCTGTACATTTTCACTCTCCAGATAACAGGGGATTTCATCTTGTATGTGATTTGGATTCTAGGAGTTGTGTCGGTTTTTCTAATCTTCATTTGTCTGCGCAATTTATTAGCAACTGCAAATAGGTTTAAAAAAACCAAACTATTTGTTAGCACAGTGGTGTAAGCATACTCCCCTTGAGTTAGGATTGAGGGCTAGTGTAAAGCATAATTAATCCTCACGTAAATAATGGGATCAAGTATTTACTTATATTTTGCAATTGAAATTGGTTAGCCATACATTGTGGATTTTATGGTAATGCAGTAGAACTAGAGAGTGTGCCTACTATCCTGTATAAATAAGCGTTCTACTAGTATTGTGTAGTGGACGAAAAGAGTATTAGCGAACAGGACACGACAGTCTAGTTGAAGTATTGCAAAGTAAAGTTGTACGTGCTCAGAAACAGAGGAGTCACAGTCTGAATAAATTTCCATGTTTAGATAAAGTAAACTATCTTAGAAAGGCATATAGAACGGTAGAATAATAATATTGAAGAACAGTCTTTTTGGATGCTTCTATTGGTGTCCCTTGTCTTAAAACTTGCAATGCTACTTGCTTACAACTTTCCCACTTTTGACTGTAGAATAATAAGGTGCAGGACTTTATTTAAGAAAGGAAATTGACAATGACACACCGAAAATCACCAATGTGCAAATAATAGATTGTAAAACTTAGCAACATTGAACCTCAAGTAGCTATGTAGTAGTAAATAGGTACTTGCTCTACATGTCGGAAGATTGAGGTTTTCTTGGAGTGTAAAAAGAAAAAGTTGGGAGTTGAGAGCATGAGGGAAAAGTTTTGGCATTCTTTGATAGTGTAACTTTGTCCTATCAAATGCGCAATGAGGATAAGAAAGACAATGTATGCTTAGTAGTTTTAAATACACAATACTTAGTGGGTTTCGGTACACTGTACAGCATAACCTGATTCTATTATAGTACTTATATGCATAGACGTTATAAATATCGTAGAAAAATAAATAGTTCATTGTGTTTGTTAAAATAGCCTTGTAGTGTAATACTAGGTAAATAGATTCATTGCTAGGCTGTTGAGATTTAGTATGCATCGTCCACAAAGACGAAGGACATTAGGACATAAGATAATACCAGAAAATTGGAAATACAGATTAAGTTTCTCTGCTGGCAAGACAAGAGTTTAACCAAGTGGAAAGGGAAAAGGACAGATACGGCGATAATAAAACAATTTATTTTTGTGTCTTATAGTCTGCCCTGTCCTTTACTGTCGCTTGACTCTCATTTCCCTTCCATATTATTACCTAAGACTGAAGAATAAGTGAGGGCTTATGCGAACATAAAGACAGATTTTCTAATATATTCAGAGCAATAAGAAAGAGGCAGAGAAGACGTCCGATGTGCAGAAGCACAGAAAGACTGCACACGGTGGAAACGTAGTGAATGTCATGTCAACTTTAAAACTTCTCCTGGTGAAAGTTGTTAAATAGTCCAAGTGGAAAATAATATCTCTGTTCACTTCACAAGTTTTCTGATTGTGAGCAACTTAATGCATGCAGGCAAACACTGATTATGACGTTTTACTTTAATATCTCTTAGTTCCCAACTAACACCACCTCTGCTAAGCTCTATACCTTCAGCCTGTGTACTAAGGACCTGCATTACTAAACATTCTACATTCCCAAACCAACAAACTTGAGAACTTTTCCACAGTCATACTAGAAATATAACCAATTATAGTCTAGCCCAGTCTACATCTTTAGGGTATAACCAATAATTTTCTAATTTTAGCCAACTTTAATCTACTGCGAGGGAGGTTTGTAGGTTTCGGTATTCTTATTTCTTGCTATGCACTATAATTATTAGATCTACCATTTGGGTGTAAAAATTGGCTATGTGATAAAAAGGAGAGCTAAACAGGAAATACTACGGGAGTTTGGCATTTAGTTAATTAAATGTACATAGCTATACTTATACTTTTAGGGATTTATATATTAGCGAACTCATTTTAATCCGATTCGTTGCTAAGACCTGTGTTAGGGGAGGTGAAGTTTATGAATAGTCTATTGAATAGTATTTTCATAAACTTTGTATTACTTTTGGAGAATATTTGTTCGTAGTGTTACGTAGGTAGGTGTATGTGAGACACTGAGTAGTAGGAAGAGAGATTAGAAGAAAGGGAAGTAGAGTGCATTTACTAACTTATTATGGCTTTTCTAAGGTTGGGTAGTAATCACATTTGCCACTCGAGTGGTTTATTCCTTTCCTTCAGATATTTCGCGATCCTCTTCCTCCTCCACACTCTTTCACTCACATTATAAATGAATGAATAAATGAATGCCTAAGCAACTTAATAACTAAGACGCAGAGGACATGAGACGAAAGGAAATAATATATAAAACTTAGAAAACTAAACCAAAGCAGGCTAAACTGGATTGAAGTGATGAAATTCTGTCTAAAGTTCAGCTCTAGCTCAGTTCTGCAATGTTGCGTCCTCATTACATAAGATTAGATTACACAGAACTAGGTAAGTATCTAAAGGTTTATTAACTAACTCCTTCCGCCTACCTTATTTGTATGTAGCCTGTCAAATTGACATTGCTCTACAACTCTCGAACTGTAAAGGTATACTTTAATCTTAGCATGTAATAAGTTATATATCAAAGTGAAGAATTAAGCACTGGTTTCTTTGAACAGAGAGAAAGAGAATAATAAAACACTCTTATAGTTTACTGTTTTATTAACATAAACAACCAAGCAAATTTCAGACTTGAGTAATCTCAGAATCTCAGATTTGCTTTCGCCTGTCCATTCCATTCTCTGGTCCACAATATAATTTACATAATATAATATTAATTTGCTTGTACTCATTTTAATTTACTTCATTAATAGACACTAAAGAAAGTGCCAATGTCTATTGCTTAAAAATAGATTGTAGGTATAGTATCCTGTGCATAGTCTGCATAGGCATAGATACAGACTATTAAAATGTTTATTGTAGTTTTCTTCGTCTAGTTCACAAAGTCTTGACTATATGGATTCAAAGTTTTGACAACTTGAAAAGGCACGTTATCTGCATCTGAAATATATTAGGTGCTGTTCTAAATGGGATATTTTGTACAAATGTTTATGGGAGAGTGTTGACCTCTGAGTTTTAATGATGTTGCATTTTTTGCAGAATGAAATACCGAAGTCATTTGCAGATGTAGTTGTCTTTGGTAAATGGAGGGAAACCTCATGAGACAGTTCGTTTTACTATAGCTTTGTAGTGTATTGGATTTTGGAATTGTCCGAGTTTATTTTGTAGTTGGAGGGTGTGGTGTTGTCTGGTCTATGTAATCAAAGGCAAAAACATTTAATAAACTTTGTCTCGCTCTCTCTGTCTATGTTGTTTCAGTTGCATTGGGAGTTTTGTTAGATTTTCAGTCTTGACTGTCGCTGTAGAAGGAGTTGATACTTAGCTAGATACATATGTATCCTCCACTTATAAAGATACACAAAGGGAATACATTACATTTGGTCAATATACTTACACTCCATTCTTCAGTCAGGTCCAGTGCAGCAGAGTTTGTAAGTAGGATATGAACAAAGCAGCCGACAGAGACAGCTGAGCCAGTCAACCCGAACCTCAACTCTGATATACTTTACTTTTTCTACTACCGACGCTTTCTCTAGTAGAATATATTTTATAATGCGAGTATATAAATGGAGCTATACCTAGAAATCAACCACATAGATGTAACTGAACAGAAAAGTAGTTAAGACCTCTAGAGTAACATACCAATCCAACTGTGGAGATATGAGGAAGGAAAAGGACGTACACAAATCTTGTTTTCGCTTTCCGCGTGGCCAAATGACCAAACACTGAACTCGAACCCAAACTTGAGCAATATTTCACTATTTACGTCCTCAGAACATGTCGCTTTCTCCACATTTCCTGTTGTGTTTTCTTCCATCTTGCAGTAGTTACACTAAGGGAGAACAACGCAGACTGACTTGCAATCACAGTGCAAACGAACTGTGTGGGAGAACGAATTTCATTAATGAATACCCGATCGTTTACTTGTTTCGTCATACTTATTCCAAACTTGTACTCAAACCTGCACCGGAATAACAGTACCAGTGCACACATTAGTTGAATTAATCTGTAATCAATTTAAATTGGAATAATAATTCCCCTGAAATTATCGATATCGGAATTGAACTATCTTACTTATACTATTATTGAAGCCTTTTTTCGTTTTTTATATATTTAATGATATATTAAGTTTTGTGTAAATAGGTTAGACTATTATCCGAATTGTTCTATCAATTCTAGGTAATATTAGTGTCTAAATTCTTTTGCCATTTATTAATAATTTTGCAAAATATTATCAAACTTGAGTGCGTACAAAAGAGTAGATGTTCATTCACAGAAGTAAAACGGTAGGAGTGAGAGCCTTGTGAGTTGGGTTGACTTTTCTTGTGTGGGATGGGAAGCAAAAGGAGCATAAGAAGTTAAGATTCTTTCTCCTAAAAAGAAGATAATAAGCCCCATAAATTTATCGTGAAAGAGTGTCTCTTTAAATAAATCCCACATAATCACAGTCATTAATTTCTATTGGAAGGGGGCCAGAGGAGGACAGGGCAAGGCGTGCTATAGCCTTTTCGTCTTCTTGGGCGGTGTAGCTTGTAANGGCCGTGTAGCTTGTAAGTAGCATTATATGACTGAAGTTTAAGCAGGACTGCCCTGTCAGAACAAGTCAAGTCGACTCAAGTCAGAGCAAGAGCAGAGGACAGGACTAACTATACATTAGCTCAATATATTATGACTTCTCTCTATCTCCCATCCCAACCAGAATGAAGTGCATTCTTTCAAAAGACACTCTTATCGTTTTTCTCAGCATTCAGCTCGTATTTAAGTACTCTCTGTACTCTCGTCTATTTATAAGGAAGTAGTAGATACGCATGAACTCGGTTGAGAGCAAAATATTTCTAAGCATAAGATGTATGAACTCTTTTCATTCACTTTCTCTTCCCGTCATCCTTCTCCTCACGTCTGGATCCTACTCGCAATTATAGCCATTCGTATACATTACATATATTTATGTATCCCTGTATATAGTATTAGTATAATAGTCCACTTCCTTTGATTCCCCATGTAAAATTTGCAGAATATAGGATACAAGCTCGTAGATTACATTAGCCCAATGGCTATATGTATCTGTATAGAATGTATGTACACTAACAGTTATAATTCAGCCCGAATGACTGTCTACATATAAACTAAGTTTTTATGAACTGTTACGAACCGTAAAGCACTCAAACGCATAAAACTCACTCTCTCCATTTTCTCTTGCTTTCTCTGTTACTCTGTTACTCTGTGCATAGCGTAATGGTATTTTTGTTGTATACTCGTAACCCAGAAACGTTTTGTCATGTTGTTTATATCATTCCACTCAATTGTATTATTTTTATTTGAACGTTTTATGGTATTTACATGCGTGAGTTACAGTGTAGTAGTCAAGTACTAAAGTGGAATTATTGCAAATTTCATCTCCCAGATAATCTGTTCTCAGCATAAAAAAGAAGGTTTATGTAGAATCCGCTTTGTGTTGATGGAGCTTTTGTATTAGCAGTATGATGGTTACGATTACATTTATATGCATTTATTTTGACTGGCATACTTTGCTATAGGGAGTCTTATTATAAGAACACTTATCATAACAGTAGAATTACCAGCAGAATAGTCCATAGCAGGGTATAACCGTAGATTCGAGTATGAAAATAACGATTATATGAACGTACGCTAAGTGCAGATAATAAATAAATCCTTAGTGAAGTTTGTGAAAAGAAAGACGCCTTGGAAGACATAGCGTTGTCTAAATTGAGCCATTTTCTCTTTTAGAAATGGCAATGTTCTATGTAATGACTCAGAGGATTTGCCAGCTTGTTTGTTTCGCAACTTTCTCCATTCAACTCGCCAATTATTAATAATAACAAGAAGATAGCTCTTGCACTTAGTGCCAAACTAACTTTTCTTCGCTACAATTACGACAATGTTAGGAAAGAGCATTTCATACTGGTTTAATTAGTGTGACCTGGGCTAGGAATTCATAGAGCACTATTATTTGTCGATAGACTGACAATTTCTACAGTGCATGTGCCAAGTAAAACGTACTTCCCTGCACGCATTGATTTATTGAAGGGATATGATAGTCTTCCTGGAATGGAAGGAGCTGTAAAATATGTAGAAGTAGTTACCAGCTGTGTTATCGTATCAAGTTGCAAGACCATCTCGTTTCTAATTGTACATTTAATTATTTTGATGGCAGACAGTGTTAGTAATTTATGTGTGTATGCATTTGTTTTGCCTTTCCTGTCCTGTTATCTATCGAGAAGATTAAAGAAGATCGTATCACATCGGGAGGTATAGGAGTGACTGTTTCCATTCGAATGTTGACATTAGGTTACCTACATTGGATTGCGTAGTACTACTGTGATCATAATTTGTATGCATACTAAGATAATTGGATTAAATGAGATTCAATAAGCTTCACTAATTACTAATTAGCTAGTTCTATTGCACCCTGCTTGAAGTGAAATGGAAAGAGCCGAGTAATGGTGGTAATTACGACTTTGAGCAGATAGAGTCGCGTCGAGCAGGATACATTTACGTTGTTTGTTTGTAGGGTAGAGCAAGCCAGAGAGTAGCTATTTGGTTAGACTATCTTTCTACTATACACATATAGCATTCACTATTGCTTCAGATCTGTTAGCTATAAAGGAAATCCTATGCAAGCAAGCCAAGTCATGTTTGGAGTTTACAGTGTCTCTTCGTCCTTTTCCTGTCTCCTGACTGAATATAATTAGATTGCCCTATAATGTATGTAACCCTTGGAAAGTCTTCGGTCTCACTATTACTTTACTCCCGTTTAATGAGAGGTTATAAATTTTCTACAACTTCTTTAGCCATCCTCTCCCGACTTTTCCTTCCGTAATAAAAATGTCTGTGGGCTTTCCCCCACACCTTTTATATCCCTAAGTGCACAGTGCAGTGTTAATACAAACTTGTAGAAACGACACACTCCACATCTTGTACTTTTCTTTTAACGAACCCATTCCATTATAATTTCTCGAAGAATTTACAATTAGAAAGACGAGAAAGGACCACCAAGAGAAAAATTAGTGTTCCGACAAGAACTAATGGCACATGACTACATATACAACTACCTACATTCTACTCCAGGCAATAGAAACAACCAACTACTTATTCAATAGCGGTGTTAGGTACTTTACGTTATGGTCTCTAGACAAGTCTCCAATCTACATTCTAAGCACACTGCTACACGACTGCACTACTTTCAAGTGAACTGGAAAACAAACAATTGAATCTAAATTAAAGGGTTAGTTTCCTACATTCATTATTCCAATACTGTTGTAAAGGATACCCATTCTTCCCGACAATATACCACTTTGCAATGAACACAGACGCTATTGTTGCATTTTGCAAGAAAACTAATGAATAAGTGGAGAATTGCGTTGAGGTCGGCCCAACGACAGGCGACAACTCGACTCTTACATTCAATTATTTCTCTTAGTAAATAAATTATTCATCCACTAACCTACTTTGCCGAGTTCCATTTAATTTAGACCAGACTACACCTAAAGACAGTCGCCCTACAGGACAACCAGCTAAATCTAGCTGATGATTCTTCTTTCTTTGCCCTTCTATTGAAACACGGCCTTTCGTTTCTGATGATAAACCAAATTAAGCATTACATGCTAAATACAAGCATACTAGGAGCTAAATAAATGCTATTATTAGCTATGCCACATACATACATACTTCGTTTGTATATTTAGGCACCTACTCCTACTCATGCAACAGTAACTGTGTAAATATCACTCAGCGGCATAATTTTGTTCCCTCGGCTTTCGTTCTATTATGTCTGCAATGTAAGCAATAAAATAGGCATTTCCATATTTATTGTGCGCTTAACAGTTGGGAAATCGCGAAGAGAAGTAAACTAATGAAAATGAGGCAATGACGTTTATGACTTGTCGACAGTTCCTAAAATGACATGTGAATTTGATTCTCTTTGCTTTTCCATGTTTCCTGTCATCTTCATAGCGAAACTCTACATTGCCAAATAGCGGATGGTAGAAATATTATGCTCGAGGCGGAACAGTTCACATTGAGTATTACAATTGACATACCTAAGTATTTATTTAGTTCACAAAGTACCTAAACTGATTGCATTAGCTTTAATAAAATACCGAATTTGAAGTTGCATCATTTTAAACGATTTCTTCTCTTTGAGTAGAATGATACTAAATGTTTCAGGGCATTAGCGAATCGATAATTCGATAATGCCATATTTGCATATACAGATAGACAAAACCAGTCCAAAGTTGTTGTTTGTCTAAAGAAATGACAATGAAGTTAAATAATAAATGAAAATGAATGTAAATAATGAAAGATTGTATAAGTCATCTACACTCACAGCTTATACTAACAATATAAGATAGACATACGTGCTGTGTATAAATTGCCTTCCGACTGCATGCCTGTATATTGCATTATGTATAGCTGTAGTCGATGGTTTAGTATGAGTTGGTTGAAGTGTAGGAGTTACTTATTAGTGTATATGGTGCTGGTGGGTCCACTATGTTTCCTTTATGTAAA
Source organism: Tomocerus maximus (assembly GCA_019776445.1). Lineage (NCBI taxonomy): Eukaryota > Metazoa > Arthropoda > Collembola > Entomobryomorpha > Tomoceridae > Tomocerus > Tomocerus maximus. Next base: position 330 of record JABASH010005442.1, on the reverse strand, counting down.
ATTCATTTGGCTGGTCCCGTGGAGAAAAATGAATTTCCTTTAAGTAGCTCCATTCCTTGGCTGTGATGAGGGAAGGAAAGTCATTGTGAATTCCCCTGATCCATTCTGCATAATTCGATTTCTCATAGGAAAGCCCATTGTACATTACCATACATAGTCCCATAGAGTATACTATGCCATGCATATTGAGCCCCCAAGTCTGGAGTACAATACATAACGACATATTAGAAGAGAAAAGCCGAGACGTCGTGTCCGGATCAAAAATCTATAAGTCGCACGGTCATTATTGCTTCTAAGCTTTGCCCATTCATGCATTTACAGTTTAGTGTC
>JABASH010005441.1:0-12117 GCA_019776445.1 Tomocerus maximus | reverse complement strand
GTATTGGGAAAATTAGTTATCCTAATGTAAGTTAATATTAATATTTGTACGTCTCATGAATATCTAAATTGTTCCGCATCAACATACATTTAACAACTATGAAGCTTCAAGTATAAATCAGTAATTATGTGTATGCTATTATTGAATTGAGTTTTAAGTTTTATGTTTACAGTTAGGTTAATTGCCTACATTTATTGCTATCGGGATACTTTAATACAATAATGACATGAATGCGGTTTGTGATTGTGAATGTTAATGATTTAAAATTCAAATAGTTACTCTTATTCATTGCCACACTAAACACTGATTGCCTTGTGAATAGTCACATGCTACAAAAAGTGACACAGTCACAGTCATTTCACATTACGCTGATAATAATGATAACAATACAACACAAATGTTTATTATAGATATAAGTAGGTATGTGTTTACTTTGTTACCTTTATTTATGCAGACACTATATCGGCACACATTATTATGCCTTTATGCACAGGCAGGAAAAATGAAATTTTCGTGGCTTGACTGTTTAGTTAAGTAAATGCAGTAGACTAGAGAGCAGACACATTTTACACATTCATTTTAGCTGGCCAGCACCAACCGACTTTAAATGTTCATTCAACTTAGCTTTTAAAGTGTTTCACCGAACTGACAATGCTAATACACAAATTACGTCATTGCTAATTGAATTTGTCTATTTAGTTTCAGCACAGCACAACGAAGCAACTAAGTTTAATTTTTATGTGTAATATTTTTTAATTATTTTTGAACTTATTTTCTAATTTATGTCTACTTGTGTAACTTAATTGGCTCAGAAGATAGTTAAAGGACATTGTCTCTCAGTTGAGCGGTCATGCTCAATGTTAATGAATGCAAAACGGCAACAGCAACAACTGAAATTGGTATAGGATATATCCAGTTCTATATAGTACAGTTTTGTAAAATTCTGTGTATTTGTATTTCTTTTATTGTACCTTCCAATGTCATGAATATACAATTGGAATTACTAGGTATCATAATTTATTTCGTTTGTACACAACGAAAAGGTTTCACATGCTCACATTTTTTGTTGGAAATTGTACCTAATAATGAACAGTATCTCACCATCGGTGAATGTACGTAAGTCTACCTTACTGTTTAAAGGTAAACAGGACAGATGTGAAAATTGAAGAGAGAGCGCTTTGTTTTACATCTATTCCACTCTGGCTGCACAAACATCTGCTGGAGAAAGCTTTGTGTACTTCTTAGGCTCTGAGAGAAAGTTTAGTCATCGCACACTCAAGCAGAGGTCTCTAACAGGTTCATTTGTATATCACACACCAAACGTTTGTCGCATAATGTAACCTATGCAATGTAGCAGAACGTCAAGACTCAAGACTCGTCTCACATTCACGCTTTATCACGGCTGAACAAAGCAATCGTCTCTGTCTCTCTATGCCTATTTGTAAAGAGCAGAAATAAAGGAATAACAATCAATCAGATTTTTCCACAGCAAACTGAACATCAGAATTGACAAATAAGCCAAATAAAAACATGCAATGACAAAGCATTCATCTTTTTAATGGTCACGATGTCATATTACTTTTACAAATGAAGTGACTACACTCGTAAGTCATACACAATGCTTATTCGGCACAATTGAAGTGCAAGACTTGAGAACAATGGCGCAGAGTTGACCAATTCAAATGACACACCCACTAATAATCTAATAATTTCTCCTTTCAGAAGTACAATGGAAAAAGTCAACTTTTCAATAATTATTGCTAGTCTGCTTTTCATCGTAACCTTACCGAAAGAGTCTAATTAAAAGTATCATCATCATTAACTCCAGGAGTGTGAGACTTTGAATTCTGCATTGCGAATGCATCAATCATCATTCTGTTCTCATCTGAAACCCGATACTGAATTTTCTGTCTGATAACAACCTGATCTTTAAAATGATTTTCATTTCTCAAGAAAAAATTCCAATCTCGATTTAATTTCCTGCAGTCGGAATTTATTGTCAAGCTAATCAACAGCAGTGTCAAGTATTATGGGTTTTATGAAGTTGACGCTAAAATGAAGTTCTTTCCTTTCCGAGTTATTTGAAACATTTCAATGATCAAAAAGTGAAGATTTTAAAATTTCACACTTAATTTAGATTAAAAATGCCATCACGGCATTATCCTTCCATGATAACGTCGTGGAACGCGGACTACAAACTAGGAGTTAGAACAAATCATCAAATCAAAGCTTATTATCAAATTATTCGTATAGTTGTACCTTGTAAGTACGTGAACTACTGTTTTGGCATACAGGACATGATATTGGATTCAATACACCTATTTGAATATAGCTACAAATTAAATTGACTGAGATAATAGTAATCTGAATGGTGTAAGCACTTTCGTGCGGTGTGCATTAGTGTGTTGAATTGAGTGCATTTTTTGCAAAAACGAACTTGGCATAAATTGTGTGGTGACTGGTGGTCAGTATAGAATTCTTTATTTTTGGTGTATGGATGGCGTAGATTTAAATTGTCTAGGAGAGGAAGGAGTTGCATTTTGAATGCAGGAGTTCGTGTTTAGTTCTTTTAAGTTGATGCTATTCATTAGATACTTTGTTTGATTTGGAATGTGTGGTGAGTAGGATAGAGTGTCGTGTACACGTATGTAGAGCAGAGTAAAGTAATGCATTTTATATGGATTTGAAGCAATAGAGATTAAAGTGACAGTGTGCATAAACGTGGAGTACAGAGTAATGTTGGCTTTCATCCTTTTCTGCAGGGTTTTGAGATATAGGTTAGATGTGGTGGAGTAGATTAGAGACAACAATAGAGTAGCGTTTGTTTAAGTTGAAAAAAGGTTGTTAGGAGCTAAACGGAGTGGGTTTTGTTTGGCGTGTGAGTTAAGTCTGTGATACTGCAGTGCAGGCTGTCCATATAGACAGGCAGGTTGGTGTAGTCGAATAATAGGCATATCACAGTTGAGTTAACTTGTCCTCCGTGTGTGGATATGTAACTTTGTGCAAAGTATTGATCGTGTGCTTTGCTTGGTGGGACAACTAGTCTGCTACGCCTGCCCCAGAAAAGAGTAGGATCAATAGCTCCTCGGTAATCAAGCGAATTGTTTCATGTTGATTCTTCTACGATTTATCGTTGAGTTTAATTTTTCAATATAAATTACGTTTGACAATATTGGAATGCTAGTTTAAACTAGAACAAAGTATTCGTAATTACACCGGACTTCAAAGACCGGAGCGGTGTGGTCTATACTTTATGACGATGACGACAAGAATCGAAGTATGTTGAATGACGTCGATATTTTGGAGACCTGCCATAACATAGAATGTAACCTACATGCAGTGAACACAGAACAGACACAACATATATAGACGATATCATTTGTGAGCAGTTCTCTCGGTTCTCATTCCCGACTCTCACTTCCGAGGGAAAAGTCTGCAGGGAAAGGTGGAGTCGTTTTCCATCCCTGCCTCCCAAGCTTTCACCGTTTTCAACAGGAAAATCCCGCCCGACTCGGCTCTTTTCCTAGGAAGATAGGGAAAACACTGCAAAATCCTAAGAATTATCTCGCGTGCAACTACAGGTTATGACGTCAGGACGAAATGTACATTTCAGAAGAGTGAAAGACCTAAACCGGACAACCAAGAACTCGGTTCGGTGTTGGGGAAGTTTGGGCGTGCGAGTTTGAAGGCGAGGACGAGCCAGAAAATACTACATTTACGGACTACGCTATGACTACCGCTGCCAGTATATTTTCTTTAGGACTTGAGAACATCCCGTCACATCGTTCGCATCTTTCGGTAGACTCCGAATCGTGTCGGTTACCCGTTCGTTTCTTCGGAGCGAAAGCTAAATCTTGCCACCAATTTTAGCTCACAATCAACCACCACACCACACTACCAAGTTTAAAGAAAGTCAGAAAGAAACAAAAATAGAAGGCCAAGTGTAATCTTAAGTAACACCAAACCGACTCGTCAATTTATAAACTGTAAACAGAATTAAACGTGTCGTAGCAAGTGGCTTTGTGCAAGTTGTTCAGTGCACCACTGGACGTAGTGAACCGAAAGATTTCTGTTATAAACATAAATAAAACAAAAAAATAATCATACTGTAACGTAACTGTAATTTGTAGTATAGAAAAAAATCCCAGAGAAAATGTTCTGAAAATAATACTAAGTTGTGATTCTGCAAAAAAATAATTGTGAGTTCTAAAGAGTTAGAAAGTGAAAGCAAGAAAAAACTTGATTAGGTAAAGTTGTCCAGGAAAAGACAATCTACATATTAAAGATATCAAACTCAGTACAGATAGTGTATGTAACTGGAAGCGCCCATGCATCGTGAACTGAGTCAATTGTGTTTAATTTCAGTTTTCCCTTCATTTTCATCGCTGTTGTATGCTAAAATTAATTATGAATGCTGCATTTCCTATTCCAACAGACTCCAGTCGTCATTTAAATCGTCGATACGACCTCCTTTATCCTCATCCTCTTTAATGAGCAGTTTATCCTGCCATGGTGCTTCTAACTCAATCAGCCTCGTGCTCTTTCCCTACGCTTGACACGAAAACGTTTCCTCGTCTGTTAAATAGTAATTTCCATCAGGACAATACTTCTCTGTACATCCATTCTCGACAATACAGTTCGTCATTTGCCATTGCTACATCTCTCTCGCTAAAATCACACCTTGCCTCTCTTTGGTCGTCAACTGTGGAGTTCAGATCCACTCAAACAGTACTAATACTAATCTACTCAATTTCATTAATCTCAATTGTGTACTTCATCACTCTAATTGTACTAGCTCATGGGAGATTTAGTCTGCTAATAATATGTAACCCTCTACTTCTACTACAAATTGCAAGTGCTTCTAATATCTTTAAGAACAATAGATACGGAGACATTAAAACCAATTATCTTAAGGACTTAAACGTGTTGTTCGATACCCATCTGAGCACAGGTGTCAAAAACCTTATTCGTGAAGCTCCCAGTGAGTTATGCATTGTGGTGAACAGCGAATTCGCTCTCGCAGCCCACGATTCCTCCTGTGAACATATAAGGCATAGTGTATACGGACGTGCACTAAAGAATGTCTTTACTTAGTGTTACAGGTAAGGTGGAAAAAACATTTACCCGTCCTTCATACCTCTGTGTGCTTATAAATCCTATAAAATGTTCATTGCTTAAATTAGCTCTACCAGTATGTAGCTCTGTCTCCTAGCTGCCAATTCGTTATGGCATTGACATTAAGAAACGTAGGTACATAGCCATTATGTAGAATCAAAATAGAATTCTCTAAATATTGTATCGCTTTGACACGTTAATAAGTACTATCAAGTACATGCATGGGGAAACCTCTATATAGCTACTCTGTATAACTTACCCGAGTTTTCTTGGCTTTTCTAAATGGGACACAAAATTTGGAACCCTTACATTATACCATTGTACTTCTTCACTTTATTCATGTAACTATGTAGTACAAAAGGATACACCGATATTAAAGCATGCCATGGATAAGAACATAGATTGCTGTTTGCGACATGGGTTTGAAAAATTAAATCGATAACATGCAAATGTATAATGTCAAAGTAGTATATAGATACTATTCCTTAATGCATGTCTTCCTGCATACAGTAGGTAGTACATAGCTTATTTTTTATGCAACGCAAATGTGGAGGAATAAAAACAGAAAATGCTGTGAATAATTAATCCTTTTAACGTTGAAATTCTTTGGATTTTTATTTACAGTAAAGAAAGCGCGTTTTGTTGGAGCTCAAGGTAAGGAATTTATCTTACAACAGTAGTATTGACTCAGAATTAAGAACCATTATGTTGATGTGTTAGAGACAAAGGAATTGCAATTAGGTAGTGGTGAGAAACCTAAGTAAGAAAGCAATGTTAGACGAGAAACTGTAAGATATTTAGCAAACTTGCATATAGCATTTGCCGTTTGTGTTGATACACAGATATAGGTCTAAGTAGGACAGTAGTAGGATTATTATAGTCATCATAGTGTTACACACACTCTATTGCACATTGTGATAGGACACAGTGTGTGTGTACAAAAGTAAGAAAAGCTTTACAACTACAAGTATTTACCCAAGTCAAGTCATATCTTATTAGATTCGTTTCTTTGCAACTACGTCAACCATGTGTCAACTCAACTGCCTTTCCACTCTCTCCGTTAGCCTTTAGCCTTTATTTGTGTTCTCTCTTGTTTAACTTTGTTTTGCTTCTGTTTTATTATTCAATTTACTGGGAATTACTATGTTGAGTCAAGATGAACAATGTAACATTCAAGGCGGATACGAGATACATCAAATGAGTCTCTATCTCCACATATTCACACTCGTGTGATTTCTCTAAATCTCTTTCATTTTTATACGACAGCATTACACGTGTAATCTAAAACTTACCGACTGTTACTTCTATTTTGTACAAACCAAACTTGGGATTTATCTAGTCGACGCGTAGCAAATAACCATTGTTGATCTGATTAGTCAGGCATTAATGTTGCGGAATTTAACAAGGAACACGGGAAAACTTTTTCTACTTTCTTTCGGAGAAAGAAAGTGGATATGCTTAGCTATAGACACATAAATAGAACTACATGTTTTAAACGAATTTCTTGCTAACTCACCATTATTCTATTAAGCAGGTTAGACAGACAGGCAGTCCAGTTTGTCAAACAATTAGTGCATGAGGTTTCTATTGTAGGTAACTAGATTACAAATTCCAGTTGATTTGAAGGCCAGGAGATGTATGTAGAGCAAAAAGTTTCAGAGTGAGGTAGCTTGGAAAGCGTGGACGTTACGATCTCATTTTGTGGTTTAATAAAGATGAATAAAGTAGGAAATGGGAATCCAGATTTACGAAAATAAGCTAATATTGATTTTTTGGGTCCTTTTTCGGACTCTGTCCAGCAGCCACACAGTGGAATTCGTATGCTACACTCAAGTTGCAAAATGTCAAGTCGACGACGGTAACCGTTCAGGGTGCCAGTCCAAGTTGGGAACAAGACTTTCTCTTGTAAGAACAAACTCTTTTTTACTCCTCGTTCTTTATTTCTTTTTTACCTCCGACTCCTGTCGTTGCCTTTTCCAACAAAGAAGTGCACTTTGTCTGTAATGCAGAAATCTTCCAGACTAGAGACGGACATACAACCCATAACTTACTCTGCACACGTACGTCCGTGTAACTGCCGTGGTCGCAACACATCGGGATACTTATTTACTATCTTCTCTGCATTTTTATCCCACTCTATGCCTATAACATTTATGTATACTACTTGCTGCACTGCTGCGGTCATGTCCGCTGGTATATCCTACCACTACTAAATTTAGCATCAAAGATTTCTCTAACTATCGCCAACCTGAATTCCCTAAGACACTAACCAAATATCTATAGCTGATTTTCCCCAGGAAAAATCTATAGCCGAATATGCGCTTTCAAAACTTGAAAATTGCATTTCTGCACATTGCAGAAATGCGTACTATATTTTAACATGGGTGCTCTAAAATGCATATATTATTTGCAATTAACAGTTTACACCTCTGAGAATGTATTTGTAATGGTGTAAGTTATGTATGTGTCCCTCCTTCCTTTAATAAATGTTCTGAATATTTCCGAGTTCATGAACGTAGTCGATAATATTTTTCTGCATGTCGATAATTACTGGTAGTTAAAGACACAAACTTTTAGGGGTATCTGGTCAAAGGGCTACGAACACGACTTATCTGTTTAGTAAGTAACTATACATTAAAAATAAATTAAATCGAAAAATGGGCGCTTTAATTTTTGTGGAATGAAATACGAAAGTGGAATTTGAGACCAAAATGGTACAGCCGTGGTTTGGATGAAGTAAGAGTTGATGGCTATAGCACTATAATATTCGCATCAAAGAAATGGATATTTTATGTAAGCTGTATAGTTAGGAGTAGATTCAGACTTAATGGTCGAGTCAGGTGCCTATGTGCCATCATATTGCTTAGACCTGTTTCTGCAGTTTTCCGTAGCACTAATTTAGGTTGGCTATAGCCAGTTTCCTTCCTCTTTGCCAATTCAATTGAAAATCTCTTCCTTCTCTTTTCTACGACTATCTTATTATAGGCTGCATCTAGATCTCATTTCCAATCCAAGTTTTCCAACTTTAGCCGACTACTCCAGTTTCTACTTGATCTTTATTAGTTTCCAGGATGTTCACTTGGATCATCCCACCGCTCTTTTCTTCTCCTCGTAAAACTCTCTTTCTTTCTCCCTCCCTTCCGCAGCATCCAGCCATCTATATCGGCACACTCGCTAAGCCTTGCCAAATCCTTAACTATCTTCCCAGACTCCTTACACTCGCAGATGAAATGGAAATTTCCATATGAATAGGAAAATATAAACTCCCGTTTCCTTATTATGCACATCCATACCAAAATTTATCAGCATTGATGGAATCCAATAACATACGACTCGCGTGTCGTTTCAGTGCATATGCACCATTCTCTGTTCTGTGGTGCGTACACAATGTTCCATCTACTTAAACAGGCACTGGATTTTAATTAGGTGACTACTAATTAGACTTGATAGGTATTTAATTTCTTCTGTTTCCGAACTAAAGTTAATCTTTACAAACTAGATTTGCTAAACTTTGTTTTTCCTACCGAACACATCTACGTAGGATTGGTTACACTGCGTTGATTGCATTAATAGATTTTGGGCCATGACTATGATCCACTTACACCAAATACTTAAACTATTTATTCTGTGAATGAAAATTAACAAACTTTAACCGTTTTCTTCGCTTACTGCCTTTCGTATTTCATTCTTGACAGATAAGTAGACTAATACTCTCAAGTGTGCTTCAGAGTCTCAACCTTAAGTGTAATGAAAATATTGAATGCGCTACAACTACCGATGGTGAAGTAATTGTAGCTGTACAAAAACACGGTTTCTGAAAAAGTATTAACAGATACTATATTGTAAGCTGTTATTCATATGATCCTGAAATCCCAAGTATACTGTACACAAACAAGAAAACTTAATTTTTAAGTTTTCCCAAATCAACGAAAGTTTAAGTAAATACATTGCAACGTGTCATTGATTCGGCATTAAAAATTACAAACTTCAGACAGATAGAAATTAAGTATGGTTTAGGAAGCTCATGGTAGATTTACATTCCCAATTATTATAATATCCTAGAACATTGACAGATGAATTGATTAGTTGTTCTTTAAAGAGAGTATAAATTGATAAAAGTTAATACTAATTAATAACTTCTACACGAAATCTCGTACATAGTTATCTTTGTCAATGACTTAGCTGTAGCCAATCAATAAATATTTTGTCCGTTTACATTACTTAGTACAGTACTACAGTATCAGTAAACTATTCAATGGAGTTGTTAAAAGTATCATCTATTGTACTTAATTAAGAGATTGGGTGGCTGCAGCAAATTCTCCATTAGAGGTCCCGAGGGGAGAGTACCAAGAAGTCCAGGGCTTATTTTAATCCCATAGCTATTTAACAATCCTGATATTCTAACTGGGAGCTTCGTAAATACTTTTCCAGTAGAGCTTTTCTCTGGCGTAAACGATTTTAATCCTGCTGTTCACCAGATCTGTTCCAAAATGAATTACTCTTTCCTATAAGCCAAATGACAATGTGCAACCTAAAAAATATGATTCCCTTCAAGACACAATAAGTACTTGGCAATGCCGAGTGTTCAAAAGAATCCTTTGGTGAACATGCTACTAAAAATTTCACAATAATTTACTGGTGAACAGTAAATATTATTATGTTGACATACTTATGTTTACATCGGAAGGATGTCTATGTCGGTAATAACATACTAAAGTAGAATAATTACCGAGTTGAGTGTAGGTATGAATATGTATTTCCAAGCTATATTATATGCATGAGTTAGTGCAGAAAATGTTCTCAAGAACCCCTTGAGATTGGTAAAGTTGAAGCTGGAGATTAGCGAAATAAATTAGCGGTTTGGACATTTTCATCTTCATCTGCCTGAGCCGACACTCAATCTTGTTCACTTGGTCTTTCAGCATCACCTTCTTGGAAACCAGGAGCGGTGTAGTTTTAGGCAGAGTGAATTAGCATGGCAGAAGAGTGCATTGAATGTGTCGTAGTCGTATCTTTTCCCGAATATCACGGGTACCTATGTAGTATGCTAACTCTATATAGCAAGAATTGCTGTGACCTGAGAAGAATCTGTGCCTTCTTATCTGGTGGGTTGATGTGCCTGGAGCAGAAGAAAGTAGGTTGATACAATATAAGTAGCGGTTTGGGTAGATAAGAGGAGGAAATGGTGTTTAGCTTATTAGGTCGGCAGAGCACGGCGTTGCTGGTGGAGGTGATCTCGTTGTGGTAGGGAGAAAAATACATTTTGCATCCCCAGCTTGTTCTGTGGGGGGTTAAATAAATGATTACGAAATTGGGCTGAAGTTGGTCGTTTGCTTATTAAAATTTATAGAGTCGCCGGTTCGGATTCTCCTGCCTCATGTCAGATTCATCTGAGCAGCATCCACGAATTTAAAGTTGAGGTGGAAAGTTGGCATGAAAGGTTTGATCAGTCCAGGTCGAGTGAGACTTGGCTGTGAGTAGGTATGTTTCACACGTAGCCTTAACTTTGATCCGTTGAATCCAGGTCAAATTAATTCTTTCTTGAGGGAGGGAAAGCCTGGAGGAGAGTAGTGTGGACGTAAAATTGAATGGGTGAACGTACGGAAGCTGTTGGAACTGAAATGTCCTAGCTACGTTATGACTATCTTTAAAGTAGGTCAGTTCTAAAGATAGACTTCCGAAAAGGGAATACTGTAAACTTGGAATGCATCGTAGGCCCACATAAAATTCTCACGACGTTCGCAAAGCATTGATTTACTTTTACGCTGTATTATTACTTTCCCCAGAACTCTTGTTGACTCGTAAACTTTCTCCCATCAACTAGCTCGCAATTTATTATTGATAGGAGAGTAGCACAGGAAGGTGGGAGAAGTTGGTCTCCAAACATCTCTGTTCGCTCTACATAATATAATAATAACACACTTCTTGGCCAGTTTAACTCTTTCAAACACCAATAAATATCACCGGGTGTCTGTTTACACTAATTCGGCTGTCCTCTACATTAGAAATTCTACTACATGCAGTTTTACAGCCTTCTCTCCTCTCCCCAAATGCATTTCTACTTTAAACGGTATTTAGGACAACTCTGAGAGTTCATATGTTCTGTAATTCAGGTTACGCTGCCAATTTATTACCAAATTGTGTAACTTTAACGAAATGAGCAGATGATTTGACCCAAGTAATTGAATCAACTATTGCACATCTGTCGTTGACCTGATGCTCTNTTTGACCCAAGTAATTGAATCAACTATTGCACATCTGTCGTTGACCTGATGCTCTCAATTTGCAAATCTGTGGAGTGGAGCGGGGTGGAAGAGATATAAACTTTGCTTAAAAGAACTTATATTTCTGATACTCCTTTTGTTTTCACTTTCTAGGCTTGCCTTTCTGAATCTTTGGGATATCTATGTCTGTATGATATGTGTATACACATATCTCTATACATATGCATAGAGTATTTATTGCATGTGTATATACAAAAACTATATACATTGTGATGCAGTAACATATACATGCCGGAACAGTGTTCGTTGGTAGGAAACTACATTTAGCCTAATCAAATTTGCAGAAGGATTATATCACATGTCTGGCGGAACTATAGACAAACTCATCGTTTCTTTCCCAAGATATACATAATTAGATTAGCACGACTATTTTACATCCCTATAAACAATATTGCCACAGAAATTGGATCTAATACGTACGTCGTTTCATGCAACTGCCAAAGATACCTACTTGAGGTACATTAGAAGCCCATGTTATGGCAGTATGGCCGCGGATGAAATTTTATCGGTACATTAAGTAGCGGTGTGCTTGAGTATAACTCCTTACGTCATGCATTCATTAAATTACATTAGAATATAATTGATTCGTATTTTCAATCCCTCCACATCCCTTTTTTCATGAATATGCAAAACCTCCGCAATCTACTGGGATGTATACAATTAACTGCATATTCATGCGTCTTCCTTTTCTCTTCATTAACATTCTGAATTTTCGGAA
>JABASH010005440.1:0-12119 GCA_019776445.1 Tomocerus maximus | reverse complement strand
TTTTCGAAAAACTAAGATCATAATTTTCGGTTTTGAAGGAAAGTTTAAACTGTTACACCAACGCATACAAATCACTCGACAGTACTCAGAATGCAACACTTTCAAAGTCTGAGAAACAAAAATCTTCGGAAGAAGAAAATTGGGAACTTCTATGCAAAGTATGGCCACTTTTAAGTACATGCCATAGAAAAACAACCGTACCATCAACAGATCAATGCTATCAAGAGCTTTCAGATAAAAGATCCTCCGAATTGCTAATGATTCCTGTAGAATCTGATATGCAGAGCTTAAAACTTCTCGATTCTTCTGAAAATCTAAAAAGAGGGTCAGACGCTCTAAGTTTTACTGACGCTTACATAAGCTTTCAATGCAAGAATATTAACAGAACTGTTGGTAAGACAAAATTTTTAAGGCTTATCGGTTTTTTGACAATTTTCCTTACAAAGCATGAAATCCCGATAATATATCTGTAGTAGTATCTCTACCTCATTGTTTCAATTATTGTGGTAAAGAATGGGTATTTATTGTTGTCATGTAGGGGTTCTTGAATTGGCCAGGCCAAGAAGATTAATATGTTTCCAAGATTTGAAAGAGTTTATTAACAATTGCTCTAAAAAAGCAGTTTTGGATGAATTTGAATCCACCAACGCACATGTCAGTTTCAAAAGGTAAAACAATCATTATTTCAAGGGAAGAAAAACGGACAATTTTTGCGGTTGCTGAAAATGTGATATTTTTTTACTGAGACTAATGGCAAGTTTTCATTGTATTTGGTTACATATAACATTTTCTGTGGTTTTTAAAGGCTATTGCTCCTCATTGGGAATTGTTACGAGACGGAGTACACAAAATATGCAGAATATTGTTCAGCGAAAAATGACAATGCAGGAAAAGTCATACCATTTATAAAAGACATGTTCGCTTACATCGACAATGATATGTTTAAGCTTGAAAAAGATAACGTACATGAGATTTACTTTACCAATAACTCTGAAACGCACACGAAAAAATCAATGGATGAAAATGAAATCGAAGAAACAAAGAGAAATATTAATAGCAAGATAAAGGATGAAATTTTGAAGGATTTTTTGACGAACATTATCATACCTGACGAAACAGAACAGAATGTTTCAAATGACGATATCGGTGATGTTACTGACAGACCTTTTCCTATAGTGACTCATAAAGAACAAGAGGACCATGGTCATCCAGATCATGACCATACTACTACAACTCCATCCCCAAATGAAAATACAAGTCCCTACAGTCACAATAAAAGCCCTAATAATGGTGCGATTACAAACATATCTACCTCTGGCATTCTAATAAAATTGAATTTTCTTTTCATAATTTTGAAGTATGCATGTTTTTCTTGATTACAATTGTGAATTTTCTAAACAAATTGAAATAAAGTTATGTTTATTACTTGACAAAATATCATTTCAAGGTATAGTATAAAAATTCATTTTATTCAGTCAGTCTTAATATTTCTTTGTCATCGGATACTACCGAAATACAATTCAATTCAAAAATGGAGCAATATAATATACTACGACTATATAACAACTATTGCATACTAATAATAAGTAATATACAGTCTAAAGTACACTCATAATGGCTTTTAAACAGCAGTAATTTGCGAGATAAACATTGTATAGTGCTAATAGACTAGAAAAATCAATTGAAAAAAGAGTTGAGAAAGTGTTTATTGTAAGGTAGACAAAGAGCCTTGGCACTGATTCGTCTCTGTTCTGAAAGTGACAGTTCTGGAAGGATTTCTAAAGCTACTTGAGCGTCTTAAGCCATCAGCCGTCATTATTTGAACTCGTTTACTGGATTGCTGTTGATTTTGCTGAGATTGTGAAGATGTGGACGGAGAGTTCATCATTATTGACAGTGGTGGCAAAGGTGGTGGGATTGGTGGCAATGGGTGGTCATTATAATCTTCGTCGTTTACATTTCCACATGCTGAATTAGGAGATGTGCAATTTTGTCTGTTAGGGCTGAGGTAAGCAGAGTTAGAAATGGCAGATCTTCGGAAAGATGAGTTTCGAGCGAAGGAAGTCTGTCTCTCTTTCGCAGCTTGGTTTGGAGAAATAATGAGATTGGGGTTTCGTCCGGAAGTCAAAAGGCCATAAACAGAATTACGACCTGTCTCGACAGTATTTCTTTGGAAGGGAGCATTTGAGCCTTCATAAACGGATCTAGGTGAGCTATTAGCAGCTACGCCGGCTCGTGTTTCATAAATAGACTGGATAGGGCTGTACACCTTGTCATAGGTTAAGTACTCTGCAGTCGGAATGGGAAATTGTTCTGCTTTCGTCCCATAAATCATCTCACAATTTGCAGTGCTGCAACAGTTGGAGTTAATTCCACTGGAGCATTCACTGGACACTGTGCGATCTGAGGGAGAAGCTGCACTGCTCCCTGTGCTGTGACTTGAGTCGGACGAGGCCTTTCCGGTGTAACCTGAATCAGGAGTTGAGCACGTCTTCGGCAAGTCCTGCAAAAAATATTAATGTTGTTATTGTTCTGTGTTACATGCTATGTTTAGCAATGCATTGGCTATTACATAGTAGGACAAGAAAAAATGCATAAAAACTAGAATTGTATAACTTACATGTTGTAGCATACGCGAATGTTCTTCATAGTCGTTCTGGGAATTCATCAGGTGCTTCATCAGCGTTGTCTTTCCACATTTCTTTAAAATAGCATAGTCTCCTTCCTCGGACGGAACTCCATTATCACCACCGTACATGTTGGGCGCATTGAAACAGTCGCGGCTTGTATAAATAGCTTCAACTGGCCGTGACAATCTTCTATTTCCAGACACGTCGTCACTGAATGCTACTTTATTTCTAATCGGAGCTACGATATAATCTTTCTTCTCATTTGCCATCAGAGATGCTTTTTCCTCGTCATCAAGGGAGTTTCTCATACAAGACTTCAAACTGGAACTGGGCTTTGTCCAGTAAACACGTTCTTCTATCTCTTTAGGTTGTTGGTGCTGTTGCTGATGCTTAATCTCGATGTTTACAGAGGAAACTGCAATTTGAGCCCGGTGCAACAGAGCTTCCATTATTGACCGTTTGCAATTGACATCATGGACGGAAAACGCCTGCCCTTCGCTAATTACTAGCATTGCTGACGATAGAGGATTCGGGGGTTGACGAGACGAGGCCAATGAAACATCAGCTACAAGACGAAGAGGTTCCAGTCCCTTTACTTGTACTCCGCCAATATGTACCTGTATAATAATGAAAATTATTAGAACCAATTCAAATCACAGACAAAATGAAATCATTTCATATTAATAAATGTGCAAAAGATGCTTACATTAATAGCGAATTCCCATTTATCTTCCGCTGTCAGTTTCAACCATAAAATGATCCAAATGAGAAAGTGACCTGCAGCGCTTATGACGTACAAAAGGGCACAGTTGTCCAAGGTATGGTGGTAAAGTTGTGTGGCATCGTGAACCAAAGGACTTTGTGTCGAGGCTAAGGCAAGAAGAACGGCAAAGGCTGAACAATGGGGGAAATAAGTCCATTCAACACCAGAACCTTCGTCATCATTGAGAAGAACAGCATCTCTGGGGCAAACGTATTGGCTCTGCAACTTCTTTTTGATGTAGACAGAGATTTGAGAATATCCGTAATGGTAAAGCACTGAAGAAGATGCAAGAAGTATCGTTGCTGAGATTCCATAGAGAAGAAGTGTGATTTGATGGTTGAGCAAAAACGGGACGCGTGCATGATGGATAACTTTTTCTTGGCCAAATACGTGGAGTTTGTACAGGAGGGTAAGATTGCAGAAGGACACCAGGGCGTGGAACGTGTTCAGAAGGAGTTGACTGCTGAAAAGAATTGTAAAGGATTTGCTGCTGTGCCAAAAGACCTGGGCGTAGCGAACGGAAAATATGACAAGAGCCACTGCAAAGTTACAAAATTCTGGACTCAGACTTTGGCTGGAAGCAAAAGGAAGACTGAACCCTTGTTCCATTTGAGATTTTGTAGTGGGTGCTTCAGTTGCTAGGCTTATGTGAAGAGCTTGAAGAATTTTATCCCGTGCAGAGTGAGATAGAATTACATCCATTTCTGTTCTCCAGATCCTTTCTGCAATTAAAAAATTGTTACTTTGTTTAGTGCATCCAATTTAAATAGGTTTGTGGCACGAAAAAATTAGAACTCATCTTCGCATTGAAATTAAGTTATCAAATCAATCAAATCATGCATACCTTCGGCAAGGAAATTGTGTTTGATCAGCACAGCCTCCATAAGAGTCTGAGGCATGAGAAGGAAGAAACTGGAGATGACATGAACAAGAGATGAAGAAGGTCCACTGTGAGTCCAGATGGTTCGCCAAAAGCCAGAGTTTCCTTGATGGAGCATATCTGGTAGCAAACTGGAAGACCATTCATCTCGGGTGCTCAGGTGTTTTCCTAACTGACGGTTATCATTTGCAGTATTTCCAACCTTAAGAATCGATGCAGTCAGAAAGAAAGGGAGCAAAACCACGGCACCACCTGCAGGGGAAATTACATAATTGCTAATGAATTTATTTCTTTTAAAAAGTGAACCTTAACCTTAAACTACCTTTTCCATCGTTTCCCTATATGTATGTAAGATTATCTAATAATCCCAACTTGCAACCACCCTTTACCGATTTTTAATTGTAATGTGTGGTCTGGTTCGACTGCCGTAACCCCATCACGGCAAAATACATGTAAATATTAAGGAAAAATAAAAGGTAAAAAGTAAAACAGGCCGACAACAACGGTCTCTCGCACGGCACAGTGTCAAAAGTGCGTGACTTGTTAATTGTATGCGTGTACGGCCTTCTTTGCTTTGCTCCACTTTTTGTTCTCTATTCACTACTGAACTGAGCTGATCAAAATAATAGCAGATTTTTTTGCTTCTGTGTAACATGAAATCTCGACTTTCCCGGAATAATGAAAGGCCTTTGTATGTATATTATTCCTAGGTGATTTATAATTGCATGCTGCACCTTGCAAATTATATATTGGCCATTTAATCCCAACAATGCTCCTTACTCCTAAACTCCCATCATAGTCCCATCTCCCTAAATGTCAAAAATCTAAAGTTCAAGTTCATGGAAAAGGAAAACGCAATTAAAAATAACTTACCAATTAGGGCGATGTAGACGTTGAGTTCATCTGAAGGAGTTTTTTGATATGGCCAAGGGAATTCAGCATAGTAGACAAATCGTCTCACATTCTGCACTATCAAGTAGAGCGTGAGAGAACCGAATATGATCCCATACCTGCAAAATTAGACAACAAAAATGCAATCTCTTACTAACAAACTGTCAACTCAAGGTATATGATTTGACGCTGTCAGTGTCAGCGTCAGTTTTAATGGTTGAAGAGAAATAAAATACAATGCAAGCAAATGGTCATCGTGATGACATAAGAAATGCGTATTTATAAAATGCACACACGCATTTACTTATATGTCAAAACACTCGGATTTACTATTGCATGATAAGAAAATAGTACTTCTTCAGAATCAGGATATAATTAACATTCATTTTCTTGCCATGCTAGAACCGAATGTCGAAAGATCAACTTCTATATGGACTATGGACAGTAAATAGTAAAACATTTTTAAGGTACATTGAATGAACTTACCAGATGGAAAGCAGCGAGTTGAACTTTGTTGGCAACCTGCCGTTTCTTCTTGTGGGCGAAGAGCCCGTTTTTGCTTTATCGTTCATTTTTAACCGACTTCCACTTTCAAGCTTCAGTTGCTTTACTCACAAACAAAACTACAAAAATGTACGTAACGGGAGTAATGACTTGGACTACCGATGACAACAACTGGATAGCCAAACTTCGAAAAATGCTATTTACCGGTTGGAGCTAAGTGTATTAAATGCTACAAAACAAGTTTTCCAGTAGTCATTTAAGTGGCAAAGTATTTTCTTCACTCCCAATTAATCCAATTCCAACACTTTTGCTTTTCTCCATGTATACTTGAGAAAAATTTGCTTTTCCTCATTAGCGTCTCACAGACAAAACTTAACTGAATAATATTTCTTTGGAACGGACCCAAATTGTTATCGGGGAAAAGAAGCAGTCCATTCCAACCGAAGCACTTACACGTTGAAACGACTCTGGGCCGATGAATTCAGAATAAAATCCAAAAAATTGTTTAGAAGGTTCAGTTTGTGTAACACGAAAAGAACCAGCCGTTGCAGATGGAACAAAAAAGGTCCTTTTTCATTCAATTTTCCTTGAAAAGAAATTCTTTGCGTGGTAGTATGTATTCCTTGTACCTATATGCGAGATTAAATCTATGTACCTCACTCGAGTCGGAAGACCGTTTTGAGAGTTGCTTCTCGATCGAGTTCACTTTCTTGACTGAACAACTCCAGCTTCAGCTGTCAGCTATTATAGTATGATCATGAATTGGTGAACCTGGATGGACTTCGAAGGGATAATGTAGATGAAGTACGACTCAACAGACAGACACACAGTTCACTCACCATCAGAAAAAAGGGTCTTCTCTGTATACGTCTGTGTTGAATATTGTGTACATAAGTAAATAGAAAAATAGTATGGGTAATATAGGGTAAGAGGACCTTTTCATACTTTTCAATAAGTCTGGTCTGGCAAACGACAGATGCAAAAGAAGGCAAGCAGGATGCACTAAAGATGTTTGCTTCGTATACTATATGAAACACAAACGGCCATGCAGAGCAGAGAAGTAATAATAGTATACACTTATGTAATATTTCAGATACCTATAGCCACACCGTCATATTACATAGGAACAAACAGACCTCAACTCACTCAAATGAAAAAGATCCCTCCTGCTGCTAATAGACTTAAAATCCCGCATCCTCTCCTTTACCTTTCCTTACGAACCACCAGAAGCAACCAAACCCAATAGAAATGTACAAAGAACCCGTAAAATTACATGCACAAATCTACAAATACATACACACATGTCCTGCTTGATCTAATTTCCCTCATGTCTTCATATAACATCGACATAAATACCAGTTAGACCAATACATGCCAATACTATCCACTTTTATTGCTGCTATATGTAAAGTGTGCACGAATTCT
Organism: Tomocerus maximus; assembly: GCA_019776445.1. NCBI lineage: Eukaryota > Metazoa > Arthropoda > Collembola > Entomobryomorpha > Tomoceridae > Tomocerus > Tomocerus maximus. Next base: position 5,026 of record JABASH010005440.1, on the reverse strand, counting down.
CTTTTGATTCCGATATTTTTAACTTGAGAATCTCAAGTTGACATTATATATAATAAATAATTAAATACGCTGTGTAGGGAGATGGTCACTATAAAATATATGGATGATCATTCAGAAAGGAAGATTAAATTCTGAGGTAGGTCCGTTTGCTATTTTCCAATGTTTAATATACGTAATTAAGTATAGTAATGATAAATCTCTGACCTTTTCATTCTTATCTGTTAGTAGGCTCAATTTATTCTAATTGTAGATACTCTTGAGTTCATGAGTTTAATTTTCATATTTCATCTACATACAGATAGTATAGGATTCGCAGTTGGTCAACGACTAAACGAGTGTTGGAGGGTAAATAAGTTAATGCATAAATAAACGAAAGCTTAAACAAAAGCAGTCGAAGCTTATTGTAGCATTTGACCATAGCATACATCCCCTAGGTCATATTTAAATGAAAATTCTAATAGACCACGAAGGAGGACTGGTCTGGGTTGCGTTTTGCGTTATGGCATGTCACGATGAACATAACTATATCTGCACTACTATATACTTTAGTACTATTAGTACCCCCACATAATAATGTATTTACATAGATATAGCAGATAGCACAGCTGTAGATCTGAGGGTATTGCAGTGGTCGAAGCGAAGGAGTGAATGAATACCTCCCGGACTTTACAGGTCTGAAACTTTGAAATGAACGTTGAACTCAGCCTTTGCATTCACGAACGACAGTTTTTGCTCGAACTCATCATGTCATGCTTTAATAAGAAGTAGTCGTACGCCTGTGTATTTATGTATGAGGGTCTTGTGTGCCTTTGCTTTTAGAACTTGGACCCTAAGTGAGCTCTTTCTGCTTTTCGGCCTACATGAAGGTTGAACTTGAGTAAGCTGCCTGCCTGGCAGGGTTGTTGTTGGTCCTTATATCTGCCTATATACCTTTGTAAAGTATTCCCGGCGAGACGGAGGGTTTACTATTTCGTTTATCTTAATTTATAGTGGTAGAAAATCACTCTAAATTATATAGGTACTTATTGTTAGTATTGGGTACACAGATATAGGAAAATACTACCCGATATTAGGAACGTTTTTTGCTTCGTTTTCGTTTTTGTTAGCCAACACTCACTTTTACTCGGCCTCAGCTGCTGTTCTGTCGGATTTCAATGTGATGTGAGGTATGTAGGGTTTGTTGTACCGAAGGAACGAAAAGTGTGGGTTGAAAATTTCAATGGACATAGTAAAGGATCGGAATTTCGGATGCCTTGTGTTGTTCCGAACTTTGCTCTTCATTCTATTTCTATTGTCATATTGTCCTCTTACGTTTTCTATGACAGAAGAATCGTTCTTCAACTTAAGAATGCACTTTTCGTCTATGAAAATGTTTACAAACGCACATTTCACTATATTTCCTATGCTTTTTACGTTTTTCAATAAATTCTTCTAATTTTCCAACGAATTTTCCTCTCTTTATACATAAATTGTAAGTAACAGTGTCTGCCATTTGACTGCAGTTCTTTAAAAGATGGGCGACCTAGAAATGGATTAACCGAACAATTTCTACCAGAGAACAGAGCTATACCCACCGAAATTGAGACGGTACACACAGTACATAATAAAGGAATGTTAATCGAAACCAGCAATGCGTCAAATACTTCCACGGATAATAAAAAGAAACGCAAATAATGATAATTGAATTGAAAAATTTGATTGTTGTTACTAAACTTCTTTCAGTTAGGATCACTTCTTCTTTGGATTCTTTAATTTGGATATGCCTACATTCCTAGTATACATTCCTACATTGGATTGCCTAGTATGAATTTAGATAGATTAACTTCGAGTAGTAATTAATACGACCACTTAAAAATAAATCAGGGAACAATTTTCGGACTTGCAATGCAATATATGGAACACTTAATATTGTACACTTAGCAATACTATAGTCTATAGTGTTGTAATATCAAGGAATTTCAACCTGAATCCCTACCTTTTCCTACCGGATCTAAGATGAATAGTTACGAAGCAATAATAAAATGGTATATGATTGAATTGCATTTTACAATCTTATTTTCATCTCTAATGTATTTATTTCACTTAGGTCTTCTTGGTTGGCAAGTTGGTAATATTGGTAAGCATTTCCTTTGTGATTTTACGCGTACAGGTTTTGTAAGCTCGAAAACCTTTTTACATTGTGTTGGGGTTTACTAAGGACTCTTTTCAGCATTATGATATGAATAGGCAGTTGGTATACTTCTGGATGAACAAGTCGCAATAATAGCAAAGCGCATAAGAAAAGTAGCTATGAGTGGACAAATGTCTATTGAAGACATGTCTTAAAAGCATGACACACCTATTGAGAAGAAAAAGTCTGGCGTTACAACAAATGTCTTGTCTTGTGCTACGAGAAATTAAAGTTGAGGATTGGTTCTGCCCTAATATCAAATTACTTTAAGAGCTGGCTGATAATAGAAACAGAAAACATTTAGAAAAATGAGAAACACCTGGTCTATGGTTTATGTTAAAAGTACAAAGTTTACGATTAGCCTGTGCCAGGCAGACAGGCTGATCTTAGGTAGCCGGAGTAATTTTCTATATGGATTTACAAGAGTGCAGTAGGTTTTCTTGTAGAAGCTATAATGACATTAGATTATCAAAGGCTAGCATTAGAGCACTAAAGATAATTCTAGAGTTGTGGAGGAAAGAAAGGATCAGGACAACATATTGCTTCTTAATCAACATGATGAATGATGAACAGAAGCTGTTGTTAATTGTGAAAAAAATAAAGATAGGTCGGGTAGCCGGGTCGGGAGGCGGAGGCACACTTGGGAAGAGATCCCTCGGCTCACGTCTGCCATATCCCGGGCCCTTTTCTTCTCCTGAACAACATGGCATGGCACAAGACAAAACTGACCCATAAAGGACTGAAGGACCGGAAGTTGTTTGTGAAGCCTGCCTCTTTCCTGGTTTTGAGTTCTAATTTAGCATCGATGTTTGAACAGACAGGGAGATAAAGGGACTTGAAGTGGTAACGATGAGGACTTGAGTCAGAGAACTATAAGGGCAATAAATGTCACTAGGCTAATTGAAATTGGATAATGGGAACAAGCTTTAGTTTGACAGCCTTTTCCCGTCTCTCTTCTTCTGCTTCATTTTGCTAGCAGTTTTCTATCGTTTTCATTCTTGATGCGTAGGAAAAAGTACTATCAGTACTTCAGGACAAGTACTATTGATAATAGACAACAATGCTTGCCATTTGCTAGTCCTACCTGTCTTCACTTTTCCACATAATAAAGTAGCTATAGCTGCATATTACTATTATGTAACCCTTTCGTATTGTCCATGTGTGTACATGGCTATTGTGGTTTCACATTATAAATTATAATTCCAGTTGTCACGTAAGGTATTATTTTGTTAGTATAAGTTAAACATGGGAAAAAGAGGGACTTGTGCACAGAGGCTAAGCACTACTTATTAAGCCACTGCATATGATTAAACTGGATCAGAAAAAAATAAATTATAGAAAAGACACATTAAAGTGTATTTTCAGCCTACCTGAACATTATATAAACCATTATCAGATCAGATAAGTCATACTACTCATTCTGTGTTGTAGGAGAAGTGGAAATGAAAATCCAGAAAGGAAATTGCATTGTTATACGAACAAGAAGGGTGCAAGTACTAATAAAGACTGTATATACCTTGTCCCTTTTCCATGCTCATTATACGCAACAAATTCTACTGGACAAAAACGAGTATTTTATGACAGCAGTCAACTTACCAACTTCTGCTGGGTGGCAGTGGCACTAACAAAGGATTTTATAGCGGCAGCAATTATCAGGTGATGACACCTCAAGGGACTACCTTGTGACATGTGACAATTCAATAGGACAAGTGTAATAAAAATGATAGGGTGCAACATAAGGTCTAAAATACCCTCCTTAAATGCCATAAGGTCGTTTCCAGAAAGTAGAAAATTAATTCAGAGAGGTACTACTTTACTACTTTGAAGATGCGTTCAGCGTTCTCCTCTGAATTTATAGAATTTTCATAGGTAGGTACCTGATGCCGTAAAATCCATTTAGTGGGTGACTCTGCATAGTAAATTAGGCAATGAAAACATTCTCGGAGAAAAATGGAAAAGTTGTTGTGAATGGATAGCACTTGTCTTTGTCTCTATATTATTGTATAGCATTTGCTGGAAATTATTTTATTTTACAACGTAGTTGGTATTGATACCTAATAGTATGCAACTGCTTGTTGCTTTTTACGTGCGTACGTTACGTATTGCTGGACTGTGCTGGGGTGTGTTGCATAATAATGATGGGCACATTAAAAAGAATCTAAAATAATGAGAGTAAGGAAGTTCACCACCTGTGACTTGACTTGAAGTGGACGAGTATGTCTATGTTCTCGAGAATGTGACCTGCCTTTATTTTCTTTACTTCTACATTTCGGCAAATCAAGAAGTTTATATCTGCATAGGTTGGTATACAAATACTACTGCATTAGTATATATCATTATCATATTAGTAAGTATCAGCTACGAGCTACGCTTACACTCTGAGTATTTATCGGTAGATACATGTGTAGTAGGCCATACTGAACACTAGGAATATTGGTCTAGTCCAATTGGGTACAATCCGGTTGAAGATCTAAGGAATTCTCAACTTTAAGGTACTTGAGCATGTAACAAGTTTTGTATGTAGAATAGGAATATGCTAGAATAGACATGCTGCACATTTTCAATCAAGAACCTATGGTTTCTTAGTGTTATTATTTTTCCAATCAAAATCTAATCACCAGATATCAAAATCTACTATAAATTATATTTAAATATTTTGTCGACAATATATGTTATTTATTGTCTGCAATTGAAATCTACTGCATTTCTCTCATCGAAATGTATTTTTAGCCACCAAAAAATCTACTGCATTTTCCAACTCTATTGCATTTTTCTCACCAAAGTCTGCTATATTTATCCAATCAAAATCAACTTTATTTTTCGATTCTTTTACTTCCTGATCATTCCTTTGCACAA
>JABASH010005439.1:0-12120 GCA_019776445.1 Tomocerus maximus | reverse complement strand
GTCTCTACTTCAACAAGAATACTGACTCTTGCGACTATGCCAGAAACGTTCCGTGTAAACCCGGAGGAACCAAAGCCACGACTACCACCACCACCACGACAACAACCACGACACCTAAGCCAACGACCACCACCACGACGACGACAACGCCCATCCCCATCGAAGAAGATGAGGAGGAGTACGAATATGAAGATGAGGAGGAAGAAGAGCCGGACGCGAAAACAAAATTGTTTGCTGAGAGTGGACGGTCAGTGAAAGAGATTAAGGACATCAAAGATCTGCTCAAGTTGATAAAGAAACTCGGAGGAGTGGAGGAGTTGGAGAAATATTTGGAGGATAACCCAGGAATCGCCGCTTCTGTCGCAGACTACGAAGACGACGATGAAGTAATCCTTTCAGGCCCAATTAAGAAATCGCAGAGAAAGTCTGATGGAAAATCCAAATCCAAATAATGTCATGATTTTAATTATCGCTCTTATTGTTTCTTTAGGAGGAAGACGAAAAGCCCAAGGTAGAGACCTCGACCAAGCCGTCAGTTTTCGTCAGCAGAAATCGGTTCACTCCATCCCCACCCACACACCTGAATCGGGGGCGATATACATCAGGAATAAACCCGGCGGTGGCTAGCTCATCCTCGCCTCTTCGGTACACGAGCATTCAGCGAGTGCGACCATCGGCGGCGGCTAAAGCCCTGCTGAAGTCGGAGGAGGAGGATGAGAAGAGCGGCGAGGACAAGGAGGATGACTCGAAGGCGACGACGCGGAAGAGCACGACAACGACGGCGACTTTCGCCAAACGACAAAAGTATGTGACATTGTCCCGAAATAGAACACCTCTCTCTCCTAGTCCTTCTAGCACAGAAACAAGTGTCGTTGTTCGATTTAGTGACGAGGTGAAATTCCTGGATGACGCTGAGCGTGAGGGGGAGGGCGACAATGTTGACGACGCTGGCACTGACGAGTCGTCCGAGCAGGACACTCGGACTACCAGACGAACTACTGACAGACCTGATCGGTATGTGACTATTAGTAGACCTTATGCTAAAGTGACTGGGACTTTGGAGAATGAGAGTGAAGAGAAAGAAAGCTCACAGAACAACAGGCTGAGGTACGTCATCGTTGTTTCTGATCACTGTTACTCTAAACGCCAAACTGTCAATTGCTCCCTTTCACCAATACTAACTACCGTCACACTGATTTGCTAACAACACTTTGCCCTTTACGCTTTTGCATGCATCACTCACGTTCTTTCAATTTTCATGCTCAGGTTCCTATTCATTCCTCGGAAATAAAATACAGTTTTGCAAATTATTACACAATCAATCTGAATATACACTAAAAAGTTGAATAGCCCAGCGTAGTAGCCAAGTAGTAGCAGTAGCACTTCTACACTTGCACATTGTGCACAAACCTCTTTAGACTCATCTGAAATGGAATACTAATAATTGTACCTAATTCAATTTTTTTATTCATAGACTTTGTACACTATGTGGACGATAAAACCTGAAACTTGTTACCTACTCTATTTCTATTCATCATTCATGATGATGATGATACAGCGCTTTTATTTGTGGGATAATAGGTTTTTTAATTATTTTTGACGTAAATGCGCAAAAAACATGCACGTACATATAGTTCACAGATATACGCAGAAATACATTTCTCGTCAACAACGCAGTAAAATTTTTGCTACTACTCCCTTACTTTTCTACATTTGTATGTTTTCGTCCAGAAGAGAAAAAGCATGAAAATTGAAAGTGTACACTCCACATGCATGTACTACAAACAGTGAACAGCGAAGGAAATAAGACTAAATTACTCACAAACTCACAAGATCTAAAATTGCATGCCATTAACAGAACAGCTCACTAAAACGAATGTTAAGAATGAAATTTTATGCCTTTGTTTGGGGATTCTAATTTACTCACTCTCTCACTCACTCAGCAGCCCACGCATTCTCACTCTCACACATCTCACCTCACAAGTCACACTTCAGTCACAGTCAGACACAATAACCGAATTCTTCGCGAAAACAATTATATTGATACATTCACTAACCCAACAACAAATGCAGAGTTTCAACAAACTTTAATCTACATGATTGTACAAAGGCACATTTATGGTACATACATAATGGGTACATAAGACTGCGCATTGCATGACTTCATTAACTTAAAATATGCAATATAAAAATTCGTAAGTTTCAATAATTACTTTACCTGTAAATTCAAATTTTTGCAATTTTACATTGTACTATATCGCTACAGATTTCTAATTATCCGGTATTCATTGCTATCATATTACTAAATCGCTAAGTGGGCCTTTTAATAGCTTTGACTTTCCCAAAAGGTATGTTTCCGTAGCCAGAGTCCGCTCTCCTGGAATTGAAGCGGAAGAAGCAAAGAAAACCGAGGAAAAGGCATCCGCAGAAAAGAAGAAACCCGAAGAAAAAGAAGTGGTCAACGAGGACGAGGTATTGCACCGATTTTGTTGTTTTAGCATTAATCATTTGCTAGTAAATGAGAAAAGCATAATGGAAAGAGTAAAAATTCATTTAACAAACTAGGTCAGAGGCAAAGGGAAAATGAATGCCCGGTAATTTTATAGCCAAGCCATTTCCGACCAAACATATTCTCGTAAAGCATAATCGCATTTCTAATAGCCCCCAATTTCACAGACGAATTCTTTCAAATTGGAGGCAATACAGTCGAGCAGTGGAAGCCATTCGATTCTCGTGCTAATATTAGCAGTCGAGTTGCCATTATTAGCTACACAATGCCCACAAACTATGTGCAGTAAATAAATGCACGTATTTCATCGTGTCTGAGTTTCTACTATGTAATTCCAAAGTCTGTATGCCTCACTGTTAACAAAAGTCAATAATGAGATGGATGTCATCAAGAGACTTGAGACAGAAGAAAATTGTCTTTGCTAAATAACATCTGAAGTATAGGGAGCGCATAGCATCGCGAATATTTATATAAATAGAAAACGTCGGTAGTGAGAATATCCTATTTGCATTTAACAATGGAGTCTAGGAAAAGTTTGTGTAGAAAAACTCTCTAGGCATCACAAAGTCAAATTAAATGAAAACAGTTTGGGTTTGTTGTTGGGAAACCACAAGAGTAGAGACTACTGATCTAATTTGTGTTACGTTGCCTCTTACTTGTTTCTGGTAAAGGACTACAGAACGGAATTTCTCCAGTCATACGAGACATCAACTCATATCCTCCGAATGTTAAATAAGTTTCATGATGCTGTTGAACTGGAAAATAAGATCTGTTGTAGACGAACTAGTTGTGAGGCAGTAGCGTGTGAAAGTGCTCTCACGACACAACGCCAAGATTTCCTTTCCGGTAAATAAACTGGAAAAGAGAATTTGTTGTGTGTGGTTCAATCGGGGAGCAAACATCGTTAGGGCGGATGAAATGGTCCAGCAGGGAAACTAAATTAGATTTTATGGCTTCTGAAAGACTCCGATTCAATTTCGGCGACTGTAGCCAACTCTGTTCTTTCTGCATAACACATCACAGCTCTACACAATGTGTGTAGCCTACAAAACAAATAGGATACGTCCTTTTCTTTGTTTTCTGTCGACTGCACTGCATAATCTGCCGCAATATCAACATTTTGCATTTCCTTATCTATTTATACAGTTTGCATTCGGCTTCCCTCAACACAACAGAGAAATGATGAAAATGGTCTATTTTAGATTATTTTTTTACCATATTTGATTCCATAAGATTTTGTTTTTTGCGGGAATTTTCTTAAAATGTTTTTTGTTTTTCAATTAATTTTCATTTGTAGGGTAAAGATGAAGAAACGCAGTCAGACGAGTCTGAGGAAGACGAGAGTCCCGTGGAAGAACATTCTCAGCCCACATCCAGTTCCCCCATGACAACATCCTCGACGACGGAAGCCCCGACTTCTGAGCTGACCACAACGAAACCCGCCCGTCTCCGTATCCCCACTAGGAAGACGAGTGGCTTACCCCGGAACCGAGGAACGAGCAAAGCCACGACGACGGTGACGACAACGACGCCTAATCCGACGACTGTAGAGTCGGCGACTCGGAGAGCTGCCCGAAATTTCGCTGTGGGCAATCGGAGAAATCTTTTTCTGAGTCGGAGTCGGGGGTCAAGCTCCACTCCCGAACCGGACTCCATAGTTGACGTCGAGAGTCCTGCCATTTCTCATGCCGCTCAAGAAGATCAGAGGTGAATTTTAACACAGAAATTTATGTCGTATATTTCGTCGTCTTAGATGACGAACTAGAATCAAACAAGCAGATACAATGATACAATACACCCTTAAAATTGACAATTATACATTCAACAGCAACACAGGAGATTTTTTATCCACTAATTGCAACAATTTCCAATATTTTGCAGATAATGTTTTGACCCGATAATAACATGCAGATATTATTGTAGTAGCAGTAGCACCTGTAACTCTTGTCTTATGTAGCTCATATATTAATTACGTCCTACTTAAATACTAACAATATGCCTCATTTGATCCTCATCCTGTCATAATTCACTTACTAACCCAAATTGTATAAATTAATTTCAGTCAACCTTTCCAAAAATATTGCTGTACATTGTTAATACTGCCTTTTGTTATACTAGAACTAAATTGGTAACTATAATGCCTTAATGTAGCTCGAGAGTAGACCCTTGAACCCTATCCTGATATTGAGTATTTAATTTTGTATTTTCCTAATTAGTTATAACCTTTTGAAGTAGTTATTAAATTACCTGTACTAAAACCGTCCTCCTCGTACTTTTTAGGTGGAAGGTACTTTTTGCGACACTCAGTGCCTCCTACATGCTGACTCTAATTTTAATCTAACGTTCCGTACCTGCAATCATACAATTCATATCCATACCCACATGATATTTTACATTACATAACAAATTACATACCATTACACTTTTACGTAAGAGCTCCCTGCATGTATACTCAAACCGCTGAACCTAATGCTCCAATTTTTATTTTATTACTACTATATCACCGTACCAAGCAACCTCGTGTACTATAATATACATACATGTGAATGACACTGACTTTTATATACATATTACACAGTCTACATTCAAATTTGTAATTATATATTTTTTCATATAAAGTTCTGTAATATAAACCCAACTCTATACTTTAATTGCTCGTAAATTTATTTCCGAAAACCGGGCATTATTTAAATAGCAATAAGCATTTTCCTGTAATTACTCCTCTCTTTCTGACTTCGTAAACTTCTTATTGATGATTTTATCATGCTTAAAGTTGATTTCAATTTACTAAGAAATTTTTTGGCCTTTTTATATATTATTTATTCAAATGGAAAAGATTGATTTTCATTTTATATACTAAGAAAGAGAGTAAATACACTGCAGTTTCTTGATAAAAATCTTGATACTCATTTGGACAAAAAGCTTTTCTTGTAAAAACATTTTTCTCTTCCACTACTATTGTTTATAATTCACTGCATCTAAGTACTTACGTGCATCTGATGTGACAAACACGACATGACATTACATCACTATAAAGTACTATACATAGTGGGAACGTCGACTTTCCGTACTTAAGTGAAATGATGACGCTTCTACGAAATGACGAAAACAAGATTTCCCACAAGAGAACTCGAACGACTGACTTCTGCAGAAAAACAAGAGGACATCCTACACTATTTTGTATAAAAAACTTAAATCGCCAAACAGACAACGACTCACATGGACTGCTACATTTTCATAGCAAAGTACAACTGGGACGAGACGACGAAAATGAGACTGACGAATAATCGCCATCAGATATACCGTGTAAGTATGTAAGTAGAATGTGCCCTACAAAGCACTCACAAAGCAAAATTACATATGCAAGTAAAAAAGCGTAAGACAAATGAAATATGACTTTTGTGACATCTGACATCCGACATTGGTAAAGTAACATAATATTATGATGCTGCTTGCCTCAAATCTTGGACGCAGATTGCTGGGCTGGGATTGTAAATATACCACGAGATTTCATAAATATGTAGGTATGCTAAAAGATGGAAACTGAAACATTTGCATACAAGCTATAGAGGGGCTGATGTATAATATTATACTTTACAAGTTACAAATACTAGACAGAATTAACGGCAAAGACAACACTTTTAACAGCCACAGAACAACAGCGTACAATACAACCAATTCAGATAGGCACTAATACTACTGCTTGCTATAGCTTCTTTCTAACAGAAACATTGGAACATGCATCAAGTCAAACATAGTAGGTCCTTCTATTGACACTAAACTCAGTCATATTCGTATGGCTCTTGTTTGTAATGAACATTTCATATGAATAATCTATACAGGAGTTTCCCGAATTCTTATAAATATTTAATACTGAAAACGCTAATAAATCCTTTGTGAAAGTAAACCCAACTCGAATCGCTAGTCTTGGCCTGTTCACTTTGCAACATGCACTACTCACTATTATGAAATGAACGCTGATATGCATCACATTCAATAGTAATCATTGAGTTTGTTTGTGCATGAAATGGCAAAAATCTTTCCTTGTTTCACTATTAGTATTCTACGTAATATTCTGTTATGGCAGTGCATGGAATGCTGAATGAGATTGATGTACAAAGAAATATTAGTTGTATTGTGGCATTTGAATATGTTTCATGTATTGCATGTAGATTGTAGTATATCATTCACCACTGTAGATATTTAACACAGTCCTAAATCAATTGTTCTGTTGTGTTGGCTGGTGAACTTGCATTTGTGAGACTCTCGGATATTCATATGACAGATTCAGAGAGAGCTCCAAACTAATCTAATGCATAATATGACATTTACCTCTGCAACCTGTAAAATATTCCGAGGTAATTCTTCTATGTAAAAATGAGCAAAAGACCGATTTTTGGCTGGGCATGGCATGCTGCATGTATGTAAGAGTATGTAATGTAGATCCCGGGTGCGGAAGATGCCGGAAAACACGACAGCGGTTCCGTTCCGGTGGTTCTCCATTCCAATGTACATTTTCATTTGTAATTACGGTAATAGCAATACCCCAAAAACTGTCTATAAATGTTGATTTCACTGCTTTCCTTTATTCGTACCTCCCCAATTGAATTCCACAGAAAATTTGAATCCAGTTGGGACATGAATTAACTGCACGAGAGACAATGTTCGCGATTTATATCTAAGTGCATGTAAAATGTAATAAGCCACAGCTCAACTTACAATTATTGCTCATTAATTTCGTAGCGTCACTCAATCGGAAGTTTTCTCAAGAGCCGCAGCATCTCCAGCAACCTCAGAATTTGCAAGCGAGTCGGAACTGTCACAAAGAACGCCTAGATCAAAGGAAAAGTTCCGGAGTAGAGCTACAACCCCGACGAGTTCTACAACTGCGAATGAGGAATCCTCTGCGAATTCGTTGATCCTCTCTCGATCACGTTCTCGCTACCGTTCGACAACGGAATCGAAGTCGGTGGATCAGACGACAGTGAAACCAGGTCAAGCTGAGTCCAACATTCGTAGGAGGACGCGGACCACAACAAAAAAGCCTAATTCAGTACCGACTTCCGCAGCCACCACTTCAACAACAGAGAACGCGGAGGCCTTCAACAGAATCACTCCCAGGATTACGGATAATCTCATAAGTACAAATAGCAACAAGATAAGTTCGGCAAAGACCACTGGTGAAGATGCGGACGGAGATAACGATTATTATTACTACTACTACGAGGAGGACGGAGAGCCTGATGATTTATTGGACAAGTCTCAGACCCAAAGAACGACAGGATTAAGAACTACAGATTTCACGACAGGAGGGTCGTCGCAAACAAGCAATTCCGGCAGCAGCAGTAACGGTCTTACGAAAAGAAATCTCAACCCGAGCACAACGATCAGCAGAAACAGCAACCCGAAACCCGAGAAAAAGAAGAATAAAACGAGTGGGCGGGGAGGATCCACTCGATCAATCAATACTGGTCTTACGACTACAGTAGCTAGTTTCAATGCCCAAGTAAAGTCTTCGGAATTCGTCCCCAGCGAGATCGACAAGTGGAGTCAACGAGCCGTAGTCCCCCTCTCAGAGAAAATCCGACTCAAAGAGGACGGGACGGTGGAGTGTCTGGACAAAGGCATCTTCCCGCATCCCATTTCTTGCAAACAATTCGTACACTGTGCTCCGAGTGAGGAGAACGACGGATCTATCCGCAGTTGGGTCTACGCTTGTCCCAAACTTCTTACGTTCGATCCCATCGGAGGAATGTGCAACTGGGCTCCAAATAAACTCTCACCTACTGACAATGCATGCATTGAGTAAATTACAAAAATTACATACCGCACTTGTTTTATCCGTACGGATTATTTTAGTATTTCAGATATCTGCGTAGACTTATAGAACAGATGAAATGACACAAATATTAACTTAAATACCCAATTTGAATACTGAATACATACATACATAGGAATATTTAGTCTAAGGTCTAAACTTATATTAACAAGACTAGGGGAAGGGTGCATGGACCATTGAGGATTTCCCCTTTACAATTTTACCAAATGTAATTTTAAGGCAAGGTATTATCAACAAATAATCTCTTGCGAAGTGCTTGGAGAAAATGCTTCTTCGACTACATAGTTTCTAGTTATATTTAGTTTATTTTTGAGTGATTATAATTATTGTAGCGATGACCCAGTTTTTGTTTTATACCCGCTTCTATTAAAACGAAAAGCTAGGCAATTTCAAAAAAGTGTCATCTTACCAGCCATGAATTAAATGGATGTAGAATAACAGGTAGGTTAAGCATTTTATATATTTCCAGTATAGTAACACGATATGGGTGCATAATACCATAATATACTGTAAAGGGTACCTACATCTAGGTACATTCACGATCGTAAAGTGCCTTTAATTTAGCAGACTGGCTATGGAATTAATGGAATTGTTGGTATCCTTACCATGATACTTAAAGTGGAAATCTAGAAGCATGAGCTGCAATTGCAAACCATTGTATTAGTATTATGAGTACTTATTAGTAATGAATTGTGTATTATTCGTTGCGTGATTGACAGAAGAAGTGATCTACATACTAAAATATGCCAATTGAGTAACTTCATTTTGTAGAAGAGACAGAAGATTCTGAAAATAAAAAATAAAAACATTTGTACATTTCTGGTTAGGTAAGATTGTATTTCAAGCTGTTTTGCAAGAATGAGTCAAGGTAGCGTGCGTGTACGTAAATGTGGTTTTAGATTTTAGGAAGTGTTGATGATGTTTATTTTGAGTGATTTGCAGAGCGACGAATGCGTAGCTACCCTCGGCACTACCGACGTATTATTTCAGATATAGTAAGACTTGCATAAAAACTGTGTACGTGTGCAGCGTGGCTATAGCATCTAGTGGAATAAACTTGAATGTGGAGCAGATGAATTAGCTTTGGCTGTGAGAACATAAAAGAATGCTGTGTTTGTGTCATAACGAATCATTAATGACGATGATTGAGCAGTAATTATAAAGTTCAAATTATAGATAGTGCTATAAGTTACATGCTATGTTGTGTATAATATAAATACATATTCACACAATAAATACAGCAAACAATTGTAACTTTTGTTTTACTATGCTTAATTACGATCTACTACGATCTACGACGAAACCCTCTTCACCCATTCCTGTTATTAATTTCACATTTCGCCATCATAGTATTAATTAATTGCAATTCTTTGTACTTGTATTACGGTACAACGCAGTTGGACTACAAATTATTCCAAGCGTAAAGAACAACTAACCTTGAGTATGTTTTCCCCGGGACAGTATTTTGTATTTCATCCTTTAACGAATTCACGCTAAAAATGCAAAACTAAAACTACTGATCCAGGTACAATTATTCCAAAATAATAAATTTAATGGGTTCTATGATCCAGGTAGAAAAGTACTTTTGCAAGGACACATTTGTTACATTCGTAGAACACCCAAAGGCTAACATTTCTAATAATTATGTATGTATGTAATAATATTATCGGTACCATTTTTGGAAGAAACCTGCGTGGGACTTAAAAAGGTGATTACTTTTTAGTACATCACGGATCATCCTCAAGCAATATCGTGTAAGTAATAGTGAACGCACCCCAGTCATTTGAAATATATAGTTCATTCCAGATGTTTATTTCAATGATGAATTAATGAAGATAGTACACTCCAGCAGTCAACAAGAGCCAAACGCTCTACTAGACAGCGACGATACTGCGCAGTGATCATTTAAATACTTTTAGCTGTAATTTTTGTTTTCTTTGCACGTGTATTCCTATTAAACTAAAGCATGAATTATATCAGGCTGGATCAAGATGGAAAACATCAATCTACCTCAAGTCCCTGAGAAGAGTATAACACGGTTCATGAAATACTTATGCATAATTTCATAGCGATAGCTTATGAAAGTTATAAACTGTGGCATACAATAAAAAATGTCGTATATCTTATCTTGCTACAAGTCAGGCAGCATAAACTTGCATTCAACTCTTAAACAGTGTACTCCTGAAGAGAGAGAGTTTCAGATTCAATAATACGAAACGAATACTATACTCACACCAAATCAGAGTCTATTTTAAAATGTGGTCGATTTTACGCAGTACCTAACTAAGTAATGAATAGAATACAAAATAAATATCTCTCGTCTGTAGCGAGTACAGTCTACTTGAACAAGGTACTTTTAGTTAGTACTAATGCATTTGCATGCAGTCAAATCAGCAATAAGTCAAATTCAATTTTGAAAATCTTATTTTAAGTGAAATGAGAAAAAATATTGATTTCTACTGCAGTTTTTCATGCGTTAATAATCAACGCATGAAAAACTGAATTAGTTGAACAATAATAGTTCAACTAATTCATCACACATTGAAGAGATTGTACATAGTTGTTATCTTATTTCACAGCAGCTATTTGTCTTTACTTTTACAGATAGGTCAGGTGATGTGTCAAACATAAGTAATAGTTGATTACTACTATTTGCTATGAAAATCTTTATTACGCTGTTCAGCTTGCGTTAGTGTATTTGTATGTTCCTGCATATCACGAACGCGAAGTACTTATTCATAAAGGGAATTTATCATCCATATGTATTTTATTAAGTATGCCCCAAACCAAACCCACAAACTCCAAACACCAATAATCGACCAGAAGTTGTTATAAATACATTACGCTACAATAACATGATTACATACTTCATGTTAGTAAACATTGGCCAATAAAACTGTAGTCACCCTTCGCCTTCACAAAGCAAAATGGAAAACATTTTATTTTTACAATGACAACTGCATACGGCTGACCCAATAACATAGTAAATACTATTATATCTGTAACTCAGATCCGTGATAATAGCAGATATTTACAAAAAGTCTTTGTTTGTAACGAGTTTTCTGTATTTCTATCAGAAACTTTATCTTCAAAGTTGCCCCCAGTGCCCAGCTTGAACTTTGAAGCTCTCCAAATAATACAAACAAAAAGTTTTTCTTTTACAATTTCTTTCTTTGAAAATATCACGTTTACAAATAATTGAAAGCCCTGACCTTATAGACAACACAAGCATTTTCGGAAATGGAAATTTAAAGGCTGAACATCATAGTAAAGAGAGATATCTTACAATCCTGACGGACAAAGGGGGACTGAAATGGGCACAGTGCAAGATATTTAATGTAGTGAGTAAATAGTAAGAATATACATTTGCAGTAAGCATGATTTACATTGGACGCCACACGTGTAGACGTAATCTTAATTCATCGGGTAGTGCATAAGGAAGGATGGGGTATCAGTGCTACTGAGCACCTTCCCATATGTAGGCAATTCTTATATTATAGGATAGAGAGAGAAAGTGATAATATATTCGTCAAAGTCAATAAAGAACTTTGAATACATTATATAGTAAATAATATACTCTGTAGTAGTAGTGCAGAGGGATACCACAAAGATATTTGAAAGAGCTCACTCTTTTGATTTCCCTGCACAGGAATACATGATACCACTTCCATCATGCATAGCTCACAAAGTTCAAACAAATATCCATCCTCCGTGTGAGTCCCTATATCCACTGAGATTGCCTCTAATAATGTTCAGCATTCCACTGTATGCT
>JABASH010005438.1:0-12120 GCA_019776445.1 Tomocerus maximus | reverse complement strand
GTTCACATACTCATAGCTATAACAATACTGTTGCAAAACTACTACGTAATTATTACATAGACATCTAATTAAATCAGCATGTATGTAAATACATAACAACATGTTCTACCATGTCCTAGGAAAGTACTTTTCAATATTAGTATTAAAGAATCAACTCACACTTGCCTGCAAGTTTAAAGCAAATTAGGAATCTAGCTTTTCTTTATCACATTTTTAATAATAGATTTTTGTTTAAATCTAACTAGTAAAGGAATAGGAAACTAGAAATAATACTCATGGTTCTACTACACTTACAATATTATACGGCTTGACAAGTAATTAATACAATATGAATATCAATTTTACTAAATGCACAAATATTAAAGCAATTCTTAAGGATTAGTATTAGTCAAGAAATACCTAACATCATCTAGCAGCTCCTTGAAGTCTTGACAACAACGACCAATTAACTGCGTCATTACATTTACTAAAATGTAAATAAGAGCTGAGGCATGCATTCAGACCGTTTCAAAGAAATAATATTGAATCCTAGTAGTACTGCTATCTTCGCTAGAAATCGAAGCTATTCAAAAGATTGCAGTAACAACAGGGAAGCCTGTATAATTTTACATTGGAATAACATTTTACGGAATGGTTTAATTGTCAATTAAGTCTGGTATCTACAGTCTGTTAAAATTCTCCCCACATCAGACTCCTTTATATCGGCGATAAACAGTACAATTATATTAACAACGAGATTTAAGTAGATATATCATTATTGTACATTTGATTTAGAGCATAATATATCTATAAATTGACTTACCACGCTTTAAATCAGTTGTTACAGTAAATGAAATACCTACATCAATACACTTATAGATACCTATAATACACTTTGGGGACACATGGCGACAAAACTAAATAAATTTTTACCTCTCAGTAGCTTATGTACTAGAGGGACACTGCAATTGCAATTACATGCCTTGCACTCTCATTAAATTCCATTTATCTCGCGACATCAAAATTTATATCGAATCGAGTCAGAAGACTGACTTCTTCTTTACCGACTACTTTAAGTACTACCATTTCGATTTAATCGACTGATTTATTTGTAAGTTTTCATCTTGTGACTTGTTTCCAGAATTTGCATACAGAGTAACCTACGCATCAATAATAGTTCCACATGTATGATTTGGTTCTGGAAACGGATAAGATGACACATACAGTGCCTATTCACTGTAGAGATAAACCTTTTTGCTTAAAGGCTCCTTTCAAAATAAATAATTCGTGTTTCTACAATTTTTCATGAAGACAAGCGCAAAAAATTAATTTTGCTTGCCCAGCAGTAGCTTTTATATTTCGTTGAACTATTTCTCATAACAATATTTATACGATTCTTTTAATGAATGCTTGGGATTTATTTTTGAAAAAATAAAAATCACGCCCGTGCTACACAAAAATGTCATTTCTTAAAAATGCACTACTGTTTCGCAAGGCGGAATTGTCCATTTCCAACTCAATTGCAAGCTCCGCAATAGCGAAACAACGAGTTCGCAATTTTTTGCTTTGATTGAACATTCTTGAATGACTATGATTATGACAAGTAAATAAGTAAAACTTGATTTTTCTTCGCAATCTACCTACTATATATTGTATGTATACATTTTGCATGTATCACGGACAACTGACTCAATTCCTTGGCCTACTCAATAAAAATAAAGTATATACAATTCTCTACTTATGTAAAGTAGTCATTAAATTATTAGAAGCTACACTCCAAAAAACGACACCATTTTGCACAAGTAGAAAGTTTTCCAATTGCATTGAGTGGAGTCAAACAATACTTAGTCAGCAAACCCTATTTACTGCATAACCGATTTTTATTTTAAGAATTATAAAAGCTTCTTGCATTTGGTTTTCGTTGTAGAGATACCATTTTCTACAAAAATCAATTGTTATGGCGTTGAAAAACTGTCTACCCCAGAAATTCTATTTTTTGAGTGCAAATAAAATGTATATTATCTGTTATATTGTTGCATGAAACATTTTTAATCTAATTCCCTGTGTGCAATACATTTGATCCTACTAAAAAGGGGAGGGCAAACGTAATAACGTTTGCTCTGCTGTAAGGCAATGCGGGGTAATCGAGATAGCTGTACGAAGAACTATAATAAATTTCAGTTGCCACAAATGAACAAATTAATTATTTTGAACACAGCATGACAAAAGAAATACAGCTTAGCACCGCACCGTTTGTACGCAGAATAAGCTACATTAATATCATGAAACATAAACATATCATGTCTGTCATAATATCAATAAATTGTACCAATAAGTAATTAATGAACAAATAACTTGATCAACAATTTAAACAGTAATAGGAAGTAAAATACTCTGGACAAAAATTAATTATCTTTTCTATTTTTACAGCCCCTAACGTGAAATGCAAAAGTCATCATTTAATCAAATTGCGCGAATTAGTTACAGGTCTATATAATTGCAAAACATAAGCAACAAAATTTGCAATAGTTTTCAACTACCTTAAAACAAGATTCTCGTTAGTAGTAAAGGGAATTCGCATTGTTAGACTTTTGCATTCTACATTCTTATATTTTTGTCTCATTCTTCATTTTTCTCTTGGGCACTATCATTGGACACCACCGAGTATCTTGCCAATTCTTATCAATTAGTTTATTTCCTTTCCATTATGAATCTCAAATTAAAACGGAACGACTACAATTGAATAATAGTTATTTTCTAGGTGGAATAGCAGGGGTTCTTGCAGGAATTGGTGGAACATTGGGCTGGTTTGCTCTAGCTGGAATAGGAGGAACATCCTCTCTTTTTGACCCTACCTGTCGTGGTGGAACCGGAGGAAGATTTGCACCTCCTTGAGAAGGAGCCCTTGATACTTGATTAGAAAATTTATTTATCTCTTGCTGGGGAGAATCTTTTGGTGATCCTTTCTGACTTCCAGAGTGCGAAGATGGATGACTGGAAATTTCACCAGGAAACTGCTTTTCTTTTTTCGGGGAGTCTACAGGCGAGATTCTTGCTGGAACTGGAGGAGGAACAGGCTGAGTTTCCTGCTTCGGAGAATCTTTTGGAGACATCCGATTTGGAGGCGCGGGAGGTTGGTTTGTGAACTGCATCGTCAATGCTTCTCGTTTCGGAGAGTCTCTTGGTGAGTTCTTTGGCGAATCCCACGGCGACACATCCTGCTAAAAAACAAATGCGTACATAATGCAACAATATACTATTATTATTTATTTTAGACAATTTTCTACAACAGGATTACGAATAAGGACATTAAATATATTAAACTATGACTATGATCATTAACTATTATCTGTATCCAGTAGAAAGGAGAATTATACAGAATGGAGAGAATTGTTCGAAGATGATTATTAAAATAAAAAATATAAAATGTAACAGGCACTTACAGAGTTTGGAAATTTTCTTTCTGAAGCTGGTGATTTTGGAGGCGGAGGTCTTGAAGGTGGTCCAGGTCTGGATGGCTGTTTCCTAAGACCTTCGCCTAAAGTTGCCTCAGTGTAACTCCTTTGAACTTCTTCTATACTCAGAAATAAATATAATTTTATCAATGTTTAAATGTCAGTATGGAAGAGACATTAAATATTTATGGCAAATGAGACTATAGTTGACAAGTGTGCAATTATTAATGGTGAAAAATCGAAATAATTTAAGGACTAACACTGGGAAATATTAGATACCTACACCACAAAATTAAATTGTCAGTTAAAAAGCAAGAAGGGGGTTAGAGGGAGTGTATTCAATGGTCTTGATTTTCTTCAGGGCTTGGCGTTTTTTAGGATCAATTATGACTATACAATAACTATGTAATACCAAAAATATACCTAATATGGTCGTTAATTAATTAATGCGAGCATTTTTATTTTAGCAATCTAATCATTTAAAGAATTACCGTGTACAAATTGTTTTGTAATACTAGACTTGTCTATGTTGTTGTTGTCCCCAGTAGGAAGCAAAGGAATAGTATTATTTATACACATGGCCATTTCTTTGTCGAGATGACCCTCCCAGTCTTTGGTCTTCAGTTTGATATGAACAATGTGATTGCCAACCTGTATTAATAACGTTTTAATTAGTATATTCCACTATAAGCATAAATCTACACATAAATTTATTAGCATACATAAAAATAAAACCCCACAATGTTAAAAATTACCTGTATAGTTTGCAATTGACATGCTGCCAGTGCGGAGAGCCCATCATTAAAAGTGACCATAACATCATCCCCAATATGACGCACCAAAATAACAGTTCCACAGCCCATGAGTTGGAGTAAAGCAACTTCGTCGTTTCCGTCTTCTTGAAAACACGTAGGATCAATAGGCTTCAATAGAATTGTAGCATCAGCAGGTCCCAACTGACGCACTACTTCAGCAAATACTTTATCGCGTTTCTTTTCGTCAACTGCAAATGCTTCTATTTCAATGACTGAAACAACAGGCCTATGGTCACTTTGTTTTAATTCCGCTCTTCCATAGTGCAAACAACGCCCCACATTCCAATCCGGAGGTACGCCTAAAAATAAATGGCATTTTATGGTAACAATATAAAACAAATGGAAATGCACCAATTGCTAAATAAATATTAATAATACTAACTCATTTCAGAAAGAGGCATTTTTCGTTTCCACAAAACTCTATCCGTCCAAGCAGGAATACGACATTTTTCGCTAGTATCGTAATCCTCAGAGAACAAATCGTACTTGTACGTCGGTGCAAAGTTAATTTCGCCTTCTTCATAGTCTTCAAATACATTGCCCTTCTCTTTTTCAGTGATTAGCTGATCCTTTTTCAATAGCAACGGCCAATCTTGTCGACTAACTAATTCTTTTACTTCTTCCCTGTCCATATCTAGTCGAAAGTTAAAGTCCCCACACCAGAAAATATAATCATGGGATTCCAAAGTTCGACCCTGAAAATAATTATAAATTTTGTAGGTCAAAACGTTACAGTATGTAACACAAGGTTACCAGGATGCAAACCTTCTTCAGGGAAGAATGTCTTGGGATTTAGGAAAATAGGAAATACCTCTGCACAAAATTTTAATTCAAAGATACATACCATAGGAAATAATATCCTTTTGGTTATTTCAGCATAGTCATCACATCTTTCTTTGCTTTGCGACTGACCGGCAGCAAAATGGGAGCACACAAAGCAAATTGATGTACTGTGGACGACAAATCGAATAGCAACTCCACCCTTATTTCCTAAAATAATTAAGCAATTGCAATTGTTATTATGGTTAACTATTTGCGGATTTAATATATTTTTTTAAGTAGACAATTTCAAACCGGCAGCTCCGCCGAGGCCGGTTTTGACTGAGTCCGTAGCAACGTCCCGTATATGGGGTATCAACTCCGGGCGGACAAAAACGTACAGACAAACTCCTACTAATTGCAGAGACGTCAGAAGATAATAGCCCCTATCTCGATTGAGAATTTTTCCTAACTCTTCAGCCCATGCCTTTTTATTTTCTGAACTGAAATGATAAATATAAACAATCTTTAATTTATAAAAACACAACTTGAGCTTAAATAAATAAGTAGAATTCTAATTCCACAATTACTTAATTCAACAAACACTTTACCTGACAGCCATGATATTGCTGGCGTTAAGATCAACGATTTCTTGAAATCCAACAGCATATATATCAGCTGGAGTTTCTGTTCCTTCCTCTTCATCGAGTGAAACCAAAGCTAGTGTTCAAAATTTAAAAGTTAGTAAAATGAATGTCAACTTTTGTCACAAATACAATATTAAAACATTACATGATGAACGAGCTATTTTAGCAGCGTCGAGCAGCCAGTCAGAAAGTGACAAATCTTTGTAAACCACTGATCGGAAATGCTTGCCCCCATTTACATTGTAAGTACCCACAATAACCCGCAAATGCTTCGGTGTAGTGTAATCTTCCCAGCGTTTCACCATTGCCCGTAGTATATTTGGAGGAGCTATAAATAAAATGACAAATTACGTTTTATATCGTGACGTTAACACAAATGTGTGCATGATAATTGAAAAGAAATTCACTAGAAATTTGTTTAAAACTCTGACTTTGAGAGTAGTTATCCTATACATCTAGAAAAATGTTTTTAATAATAGCGAAGAAATGTATAATGGTGATTCCTTCTTCGCCCATTATATTGAATATAAAATTAAGTGCAATTTATAATTTTTCAGTAACCCAATGATAATGGACACATCCTTTAGTACAATATACGCTTATTTTTAAAAGGAATTTTATTTTCCTTGAAGGCTAGACTCTCCTGTTAACAATTACGACCGTAATATGTCTGTAATATACAATTACAATATAAAACGTACCATGAAGATAATGCGGCGGTAATAGCGAACGTGAGTAACTAGTCAATTCAGTGTTAAAGGTATGTCCTAAAAGCAGAACGTCAATAGCTTCTTGTTTACTTTGGTCTAAAAGATTATTCTGGATGGTACGTGCAGCAGAGCGGGCGCCGTCCATTAACTACAACATTGAAATTAGGTAAGTATAAACGTGTTTGCTAGCGGAATAAATAAATTGCTGTGCAAGGACATAAAATAGATAAACGGATAGAGTATAGATAATGTAATGACAAAAAGTATAACAAAGTGACAAACCTTAGAGCCACCTTGAATAGCACCAGTTCCAGCATAAATTTTAGAAACTTCGTTCCCATTGTTTACCCACATTTGTCTAAAGACTTCTTCGAAACGAGTGTAGTTTTGGGGTTTGTCCAAAAGCTCCATAGCTCTTAGCTGGCTTTCAAGTATCTATACGAGAGTGCATGTGTTATTTGAGTTTGTAATAACATTATAATAAAAATGCAGAATTTATACATTTACAGACTAGCTAATTACCTTAAGACCGATGAACGTTTGCACACAATTAGTACGATCCAAACAATCCAAACAATTGGTACGGACTGTTCCACTTTGCTTCCTAAAATTTACACACATGGTACAAATTAGGTCTAGGCACTAAATAATATCTGTAGGGTATCTACCTAATATATTTAATAATATTATTTAAAAAATAATTAGATATTTTAGAACAGTACATTTCGGGCGAATACCTTTGAATACTTCCTTCTTTGCTGTAGAAGAAACTAAATTCGCACAAGTACTTCTCAATCTGATGCTCTAATTTATCTAGTCCCCGACTGCCACGTACTTCTTGATGGTAGTCGAATAAAACATGTGGCATGTCAGAATGCTCAGGATGCGTTGTATGCTGAGTCTACGAATACCAAATAAAATAAATTTCCAAAACGTTGACAGGATAAATTACTCCTATTGTTTTGGAACGACATTATCTATCACAGCTACCATGGCCGAATTAGCTAAAACTGCTCTAATTAAACGCAAACGAGCAAGCAGGCTTACATGGAATAGGGATGATAACATTGCCTCGCCTTCTTTGGCTCCTACAAGACTAGACCCGAGCAAATTGACTATTACTTGCTTGCCATAGCGCTCTTTGAGAATTTGGAGATGCTTTGGTAAAGCAGAACAAGCTGCTTCAGGTCCACGAGACAACCTGACTTTGTGGGAGCCAACCTGAAATTAAATTCATTAAAGTAAATTTAGCTACTTAATATAAAAATCTACAAAATTGCTTTAACAGTCGTAGAAATTTACTTGAACTCCAGGTTGTTCCCAAAAGAGCGGTACAGATCCTCGAGTCTGTAGAAATGAAGAAATATCCGACTCAGTTGATAGAATTTGCTCAGTTTCAACAAAATTTGCTACGTGTCCATCATCATTTGTTCCACGAACATTGAATCTAAGAATCACCAAAATATTATACATTGAAAAATTCCTAAGTTATATATTTTAGTTCAGAATTAATTACCTCGTTCCAGCTCTTTCACAACTGAGCCTAGAAATAACTGCGGTTTTGACATTTTTAACACCGGCATACACGGTTTTCATTTCTACTGAACCACACGTAATTTTCAGGAGCCACTCATTACAGTCGATGCCATATCTCAAAAGATGTAAATGGAGGGTACGATTCCTAAAAGAGAACACCAAGTCAAAAGTTTTCTACTTCTCATCTTTGAAATTAATTATTAAACATTGATATCATTTAAACCTAAAGAAATGCTATTTTATGATCAGTAAATATTTATTAATTATTGAACCAAATAAGTATATGTACATTTTCTTACCAGAAGAATCTGTTGTCAGTCTGTTTTGTGTAATGACGCTTCTGTTCGCAAAGAGTTAGATCAATTGGGTCATTTGCTCCAGACCAAGCAAAATAAAAGGTACCCGAGTTCAGAACCTTCTTAATCTACATGTCAACATCAAGAAAAATTAAAATGCAACCAGACATCAAAACTTCAGTTGCAGCGAACAATAAATTAGGGAGTAGACTAAGGAAATGTGAATGATTTATATACTTCTGTAATTTTCTCATCCTCCGGAGCGTGACCTTTTAAGTTCACAAACGTGGTCTGTGTAATTCTAAAGAGCTCAGAGTCACATATTTTCCCAACTGACAGACAACCACTGACCATTACCAGAAAAATCAACTGGTCATCCTCTGAAAATGGATTAAAATAAATTGCATCATTAAATTATACATTGGAGCTTAATCCTGAGCTGATACGCCCACACTAGGGTGACCTACATATATATCAATATACTCTAAACACCGAACTAACAACCACAAGTTATGTTTGGTTTACGAGAAGGTTACACACAGCATTTCATGCATTGCAGAAAGTACAACAGTACAGCGGGTACATAATAAATTAACACAACACCAGATTGCTTTATAAAACTTTTTACCTTTGGAATTTGGTCCTGGGAGCAGCATTAAACATTTTTTATACAATCAAAGCCATATTTTACATCTGATACCACATTTCTCATACATAAACTTATAACACTACTACAATTACTCTTCCTATTTTTATGCTAATCTTAGAATTACATATTCCTCACTTATTCTACTTTCTACTATCCCCAATATGCGAATTATAAATTTTCTTTACATTACCTACTTAGATGACTTAAAATCTTATTCGCCTTCATTGCTAACTACTTTGTCTTATGAATTGATATTGTATCAATGTTATTGGTAATATTACCTGGGTAGAATTGAAGTACTCCAAGGCACCCATAGTATGATTCTGTGCTAGGGAGATAGTTTTTCCGAATAACTTGCACTTCCGCCGCCGCTAAAGGAAAACATACAGTTTTTATATTCCTGGATATGCTACAAAAATTCAATATTTCATATGTAAAATTGCTTACAGATTTGGGCGACGGCATTGGACTCAAATAGAAGAGCAGTGTCCTTGTTTCGGTGTTTGAGTAATACATTGAATTTTTCTTGCCCAGCAAGTGACAGAACTCTGAAAGGTTTCCCAAGGGCCATACAGCAGGAATCGAGAAATACAGTTGCAATCAGTTGAAATTAAAAAGACAGATTCTTCCTGAATAAGAAATTATCACAAATATATGTATTAACACCAGATTTAGTTATTATTATATCAATTTGCATTGTCATATCCTACAATGACTTGCTTCTATTTCTACTACTCATCGAATTTTGAATTTATGCCTAAAACAATGCAAAAAATCAAATAATTTCATTTCATAATTGAAAGAAAAGTACCGGAATGTTAATAATATAAAATAGGTAGCTAATAAAATCAATTCACTTACGAGTTGCCAAAGACTACAAAAAACTGATATCAGATTATTGGCTCCGAGTTGAGTCAGCTGTTTATGCCACTATCAGTAATTTGGATTTCGCGAATGTAAAGTTAGCGTAGCCGAGAAAGGAGAAAGTAAAAATGAAAAACAACAGAAAACTGTTTTTTGCAAATGCTAAAAGTGACACTTATCATGTAGATATGCTACTGACTGACTGCTGAGAGATGAAATCTAAATGCAAAAGTAGCACAGATGAGGCAGACCATTTGTATAGTACTATTTGTATGCTAGGTTCAGTTGCAGGATGTTGACTAAAACTATAAGTTCATTTGAAGACGTGCCTACATGTTCTATAGATTGCTTGGTGGAGGGAGGTATACTAAGTTCTAAGTAGAATTTGAGTGCACCCTACAGAGAACGTGTAAACTTTATGTATATTATGACATCTCGTACTGGTCTGCGCTGGCTCCTGAACATGCTCATACTATTAAGTAGTCTACTATTCAGTCAGTTTACAAGATACGGGATAGGGGACGATAAAATGACATGATTTACACTTGCCGATAAACATGCAATTTTTGAAACAACTTATTTTATTGCAAAACTACAACTAAACCATGAATAAGTACTGTCTATAACAAAAATGTTTTAATCGGGTTCAAAAGAACCCAAAAAATGCAGACTCTAAATACACCTATTTTTATGTAACAAAAATGTTATGTCTGTCTAAACTAAAGCTATTTTCTATCCTTCGATTTTAGTCACTAGACACAATACTGAATCAATAACAATACAAATTCTAATAACATTCTATAGGAAAAATAAAAAAATTGAGCAAAAAAATGCATTAGATATTCGATCAATTCACATGTAGTAAGTCAAAGATGATTCAGATACTTTTATGCAATAATTCAAGAATGCTATATTATACTTAGGTACCTTTCGAGAGCATATTACATATGCGTTTGGCAAACGCATAGATGCATTAGACATACTAATAATAAACTCTGCGTTCATTATTACGTCCGTTCTAAATAAACTAGTTATCACCTAATGGAATCCGCAATCGGATATGCAAAAGCTGTGAATAACATAAGCTGAAAGAGAATGATAAAAAAGAACGGTTTCAAATAATTGTGCATGGGTAACATTGAACCGTTAGTATGCATGCCATGCTAATTGAAATAACTGGCAATTGTTTAGCACATAATTTGTAATTTTAGTTTATCTCAACCCCGTAATGCATACAGTAGTATTTATTTATATCTGGTAAAACGAAAGATCGGTAGTTATCACAGTTATCAGATGAACATAACACAATAAATAAGTCATTTTTTGTGTTTGTAAATATAAACTTAATTTTTTTACCTTTATTTGTCGCATTTTAAATTTAACTTCGGTGTCATAAACACAAATGCTTCTTTCATCGATTCATCTACAGCACGAATAAACAATTCAACGATTTTTTAGTATTTGTTCACTTAATCATTACTTAGTTTGGATAACATGAAAGACAGATCAACTTGAATTAGGTGATTTCAATATTGACGGGGTTCATCTAAACGGTTTCATTTAATGTACAAGTCATTTAATTTAACTATTTGATTTGATTGTTGTTTCTCTTTCTTTTAAATATTCCTTAAAGCAATAAATTTAAAATTTGTATTTCTGTTCTGTAGGTGTGTCTTTTGCAGATTGTGAATTTCGGAACAGAAAAAGAGTAAAACAATCGAAAACTCTCAGAACATTCTGTATTATAACTAAACCAGGACAACTAAATAAAATATAAAATGGAAAAAACGGAATGGCGTTGCGTTCTTTTCTGTGTTCTGTGCCATTGTTTACTAAAGTTTACAAGTGGTAGCTTTCTTTTAGTAAAAACTCCTCTTATAGACAGAAATGTAACTGAGACTGTAGCTGTGGCTCCTCCTTCAAAATCAAATTTTCTGTCCCTGATCGGTGTTGATGGTGACGATTATGAATATTATTTCATCTACTACATCATACTTCCTTTAAGTCTCATCAGTGTCGGTCTCATGGCCATACCAACTTCAATCCTGATGACGATACTTTATTCAACCGTATTATTTTTTCCAGCAGTAGAAAATGGCGACGATGCGTAAATCCAGTTCATCCATGATTAATGTAATGTAATATTATGCATGTGAAAAGTTATACAAAGTAATGTATGTAAGCAAATATTAGTAGTCATACCATATTTATTATCATAAGTATTTTGCAGATTACACAACACATTTAATATTACACACTTAATAAAAATAAATTATAGCCTTGCTACATTTTTATGTGAAAATTCTTAACTCATGATAATAATAAATGAATTATTACTTATTACATTAAAAATTTGCAAAACAATTTTTCTCTACATAAAGAATGCATTCAGGTAATATATGTTATATTA
>JABASH010005437.1:0-12121 GCA_019776445.1 Tomocerus maximus | reverse complement strand
AGATAGAAATTGTATTCGCCTTGGGAATTTCAATATTTTTCTCATTCTAGGAAATAGTTTTACATTTTAATTGAGAAAGCCTTTCCACTATAAAAATCCATGTGAGTATGTAGGGTTTGGAGTGTGTACCTAGACATCTCCTGTTTTGTGCAGTCCAAAAGTGTGAAAAAATGTTAGCTCAGTGTTTCAAGATGCAGTTGGAGTGTTGAAAGAAGAAGAAAGTGTTAGAAAGCACGTAGTAAACAGTAAACTATAGACTGTATAAGAGTGTTCAGGTGTAGCACGGTCTCGTTCTTGTTGCAATTTCCACGATGTTACAATTCCATCGAAGTCAATAGGCACATGTAGCTTGGTTGGAATTGAAATACAAACGCGTACGTGAGTGGCATTGTTGATTGTGTGATTATTTTATTTGGGTGTGTGTATTGTATGATCCATTGTGTTCTGTTGCAGCTGCACGGGCTGAGACATGAGAACCTCGTGGCCATGCTCGGGTGTTTCACGGATGGAGTGCCAGCATTAGTGTGGGAATACTGCAGTCGTGGCTCACTACACGACATAATCAAACAAAGTGACATCAAGCTTGACTGGGCTTTCAAACTTTCTCTCCTCACCGATCTCGTTCGGGTAAGGACACACCGCGGACGACTTTCTCTAAGATGTCTCCCTACTTTGCATGTGGCTTCCTTCCTGTCGTTCACCGGGCCACCACATTTCGGCAGGACTCACTGATCCTATTTCATCTTCTCCAAATCACCCAAGTCAATCCAGCATAGGCTATCTTGCTCATCTGGAAAAGGATTGTATTCGTTTGCCAACTTACAGTTTAGCATTATTAAGACACTGTTTTCCTTAAGTTATGAGATGTAATCCGAGCACCAACTCCTATTTGCCAAATTAGATCCGGACATTTTGCGATAGTTTGTTATGTCTGTTTAAAATATCGTCAGAGAGTGGAAGGCACAGAGTAGACATAAGAAACCGGGTAGATATGCATTAAAGATCCTGCCTCCAGGCAGACAGCAGTACCGATTCGGCTTAAGATATAGTTTATTGTGTCTTGCGGGCTTTCACTTTCAGCGACGGCGTCACTTTCTCCTCCGATCTTCTTATACTCTTATCTTTGCAACTTGCACTTCTCCTTTCCTGATAATTTCATTTGCAATTATATTAAGCTTCTACTAAAGATCTCTAACTAAATTAAGCATTTCATCTCGAGATCCTCAATTCATCTCCATTTCCTTTGCTCACTTACATCTCTCGCCTCTAGCTTTCCCTTAGTGTCACTGTGATTCACTTTCTATATGATGTATTGTATCCTATTCTTAGCCTTCTTCTGCCTCAGACAAATTCGGTGCGGTCTCGTCTTCTCTGCTAGATATTTGTAGCAGTGGCTAACTTTACTTTGTAACTTAGTTAGTCCTGTTGTTCATTTGTGCAAAAACGGAAGACAGTGTTATGATATGCATATTGTCACTGGAGTAATTAACTGTTATGTATCACGAGGACCTACAGTGGTACGAACCCAACACTCATCATCAGTGACTAAAGACTCGGCAAATTACATAGTTGACAGTGGCTGCTCTTGACTTTGTCTACTCTACCCAATTGCAATCGTCTTATTGGGTTTCCTGCACTCAAGTCCAAGGCGATGTTGAAGTTGGCAGTTGCCTTCACTTCCAGTGCAAATAGCTCCCCTCTTGTAACTACTCCATGTGAAATCCGTGCATGAGAATTAACACTTATTAAATTACGACACAGGAGCAGAGAGACAGAAATAGAGCAACTTCCTATTAATTAGTCTCTGCTCCTAATTCAGCCCATTCAGCTCCCATATTCACATTATCAAGTGAAAGCTAAAGGGACGTCATTAAAATTTATGGATGCCAACTCTCCGTTAGTTATTCTCGCTGCAACTTCTGCCCGTCATATCCTCATGTAGTCATTGTTGCCTCACTGATTCCCTCCTTCTTGCCACGGTGAACAATCAACAACAACAGTACACCATCTGCAAATTTTTTGTTACGGAGGAAAAAGAGGCTTACGCAAATGTTTACGCAAGAAAGAATTGGATTTTACAACGTTTTGTAATGTTTGCTATTGTACCTACTCCAGATTGTAACTGTACTCGATGTAAATCCCCAGGGAATTTATTTCCAGGTAATTTTTTAACCAAAACTATTTACTCAGCCCCATTAGACACTTTTCGACTTTTCACTATGGGGAATTTGAGATGTCAGGTAAATTAAACCGAAGTTTTTGGTAGGTAGGTACTAATGGTATTACCGAACTTTGCGAGATATACAAATTGCATTAGTCAATGTAGTACAGATCGGTTTGCCCCACGATAACTTGCACCTAACTCAAAGTTCCAACTGTAGGCTGCGGTTCAATTTGCATGTCATTCAACCCGAGTCTTTGGCTACATTTCCGAAACCTGTACTGTCACTGGTTTCTTATGCTGTTAGCAAAAGTAAAATGCACTTCCGTTCCGACTCGAAATGTAAATGAACTGAGTCTACATGATTTTTAATGTACATTTTCGTAGTAGGGGTTCACATTTATCGTGAATATTCTGTATATTACGGTCGATAGGGCATTAAGGTTAAGAGGGATCGGGTGGAGTGTCATTTGACGCCAGGAGCAGTGATGTAATAAACCAAGGAAAGTGTTTGTCTGTCTGTCTAGTTGGCTACAGATAGTATTAACGTTGAGATTGCATGTACATTTGTTATTTAGTGTTAGCTTTGGCCTTCTTTCCAGCAACACAAGTACCTCTTTTTCCATTACATGGTGTCGCTTTCAGATTTAAGGGTCAAGCTTCCCTTTTCTCAAGGCGAGTAGTACGGCATCTCGTAGAATTTTAGTTTTGGCGAACTCAAACGAATTCCCCTTAAGGGGAAAGACTAGGTAGCTTTAATATTTAAGTCAATGTATTTGCATTCTGTTCAGTTTTCTCGGATTGGATTGCAACTAGCGTACATGGACTTTGATTAAATTGACCATTTCTATTTCCACGAAAGCATTGATATTGTAGAGTGTGGAGAGGAGAGTCACATGTGCCTCTGTAGAATGGGGAAACGTGAAAAGCTCTATCGTAAAAGAGCAATGCTCTAAAAGACGTATTATTATTAAGTAAACCCATCAAGTACTCTGCTATTTATTTAGTATGTTCGCTATAGTCTCTGACCTACCGGAAGATACTAGTTAAGAATTAGGGATTGGTATATGCAGACACCATGTGCTGAGTATGGCTGAACCGGACTGAGGTGGAAACAGGCTATCCTCCACGGAGACTATATCAGAGCACGACTTTATTTGAAACTTGAGACCAGCGGATTTAGCTCCTTTTTTAGAGGAAAGTTGAAAGCTTGAGGAAAGTTGTGGAGATGCAGAGAAGAAAACTTGGTTTAAACAGACTACTCGAAAAGAGATTTATTGAATTACACTCTTCCGTATTCCTTCATTTCTGTCCTAAAGTAACCCGTACATCTAGGTAGGCACCTCCATTCGTTAGAGAGAACTGTCCTATTCCACAGCGATAAAGCTAATGGAATGCTCTAGCTCTATATCCTCTCTCTGTCCTTCTATATCTGCTCTTCCTATATCTGGTTGCAAGTTGGAATGAAATAAGGCTTTGTAATTCTGCTGCAATATCTCTTATTGTTAAAACAGTTGGCGTAGTCGTGAAAACGCCTTAGATACCCAGTTCACGTTTAAGTAGACATACTTGTGAAGTATATCCCACCTAAATGTCTCTCCAGCAAGGAGGAGCACTGCGACAATGTATGTCATTTTACACAGATAAATATTATAGTAAGATTTGGAGAAACCATTACTGCACAATATATTGCTTCTAGGACTCGTGAAACTTTCTTCGAGACTGAATCAACAGATTCGGGTTGTTTGACTTTAAACGTCACTACTATCTGCGTACACTCTCTACAGAACATACGGTCACTAATGCTGCAGCAATCTAACTTTTTCTTGCTTATTTTTTTAGTAGGTACTATTTCAATAATGCATGTGTATAGGCACGCGGGATGGTATATCATCCAATAAAATAGTATAATGGAAATTCAGGAAACAGCAATGGGTGTATTATGTATAACTGTATCAGGATAGAGTTGAATTGCTGTATCTTGTCGGTAGGATTCGTGCAACAAGATAATATGTCTTCCTTAGTTATTGTTGAAGTCGACATGCAGTGCTTCCTGCCAATCAGGGGTAGGTAGTAGCATGAGAAAGTGGACAGAGCCACAGAGGGCCGCAAGGCTATCTCTCTCCATTGTTACTGTACTGTCCTGCTGCAATTTATTGGTTGCCATCCTCCCAGTAGTTCTGAAATTTTTCTGTGCAGCAATAGGAATCAAATTAAATAAGTCTAAACGTGAAGCAAAATACATTCTAACATTTCTAACATGAGTTTTCTCTTTTTGCGTGTCTCCACAGGGAATGCGCTATCTGCACTCAAGCATGGTTAGAGTTCATGGTTTTCTGAACTCGTGTAATTGTGTTATCGATGCCCGATGGGTTCTCAAGATTACTGACTATGGGATTCCAGCCATATTCCACACTCAAGGATTGCCAATTCCCGCAAAATCAGCTAAAGGTACCTTCTTTACTCCACAAATGTTTACGTCTCTCCCTCTTGCACTAAAAATATTATCTTAGATATCAAACTAAAACCTTTAATAATGTCTGAGCTAACTGCACTACCTACATCTCATTGGGGTCGCTCCTTGCACAGACCTACAATATTAAGAAATCTGCTAGGTAGCTACTTGTAATCTAATGATTCTTATATCGTCCTAATAGCATAATAGGACAGACTTGCCCACAGGCCTTTGTTCATTATTGCCATCAGTATTCTTGGGGTGTACTAAATGTAGGTAAGCATCCACCTCTAGAGAGTGTCAAATAATAGTATCAGTAACTATTTGGTCAGTGAACAAATATTTACGAATTTACTTTCATTTTACAAAATGCTCAAGGTAAGTATTACAGGGAAATGTTTACACATAGGTATACTCGAATACTCCAATAGAAAATCAGACTGAAGAATCAAATTAATGTACAGGGACAACCATCCATGACTCAAATGATTGTCATAGTTTATAATATTTTGGATGTAGTAACTTTATTTAATCCTGATCTATAGATCATAACTTCTAAACAACTATTTTCCTCCAGGGGTACGCATTGGAACGAAATTATATGTAGAAACTGTCTATATAGAAACATTTGGATTTTCTTTAAACCGTGAATACGCAAATCGTGACTTTCGTGCTCTATATGCATGCCTATAGACACCACTCAGTAGTACACATCAAATGCGTTAGCATATATTATTATTGTATCTTGTTTTTTATCTGTATAGTTGACGTGGTTGGAAAGTGATTGCTTACCATTCTTTAGGCTACAAATAGAAAAAAGATTGATACTAGTGCTGTGGCCTGACTGTGTATTGTGAATTGAATTTCTTTAAAAATGTAGTAATATGGAGTCTTTCCGTATTGAATATCAGATTTGTTATGGACGTCTCCAGAGCTGTTGCGAGATGAGAATCTGAGACGACAAGGAACTCAAGCTGCAGATGTCTACAGCTTCGCCATTATTATGCAAGAGGTTCTTGTCAGAGGAGAACCTTATTGTATGCTCACTCTCACTGCTGAAGGTATCCTATTTTAGTCCCATAAAGCACCAGTGGCACATAAATAATTTAATTACATTTCTAAGAAACAATCTTTATCCACTCTACTACGACCGAGTCACTCGCTTCATTCAGATCATATTGTTTACAAGTAACCCTACCGCGGATTGCTTTCTCTGGATTCCCCAGATTTTATACTATACACACTAATCTTTTGTTTAGACGGTTCAACTTCTATAGTTTTGCATTCATGACAGGCGGAAGGAAGATTATAAATATAAAGTTTGAAGATTGTAATGTAGAGTTAGGTGGGATAGATTCCTACAACTTTGTAAGACAACAGATATTTTATTGTGCATTGGAACACAACTTTGAAATGAGTGATATGTATATGTACATCCTTGGTAAATATCCGGTACGGATGAGCTGAGTTTATTGTATGTGAACCTGTATCACTAGAAATTCTGGAGAAAGTAAAGAAACCTCCGCCATTAATCCGACCGTCAGTAAGCAAAGGGGCTGCCCCTCCGGAAGCCATCAATATAATGCGTCAATGCTGGGCAGAGCTTCCAGACATGCGACCGGATTTCATGGTGATTCATGACCTATTCAAAACTCTCAACCATGGCAGGTACAGTTATTCATCTCAATTGCCTACTCCACTTTATTTATACACCAAAATTAAAACTAGACAAGTTCCTATGTCTGTTTACAAATATTTATCCATATTTTCCTATTCTTTTAACAATCTTGCCCACTCTATGTGCACCATATGCATATCATACAATTCCACTCTGAAAATCTACTACAGAGTAAATCTGGTCATTCTTATTCATCGTCATAATAATCCCTGTGCGATTCATCCACCTGCATTTATAAAATTAAACTATTTAACGCGAGACAGTAATGTAGATCATTTGCAATTCGGTCTACTTATGTAGTAATGGGCCTAAATCTAGAAAAAACAAAGCTTATAATTCATTTTCTGGCGAGGACTGTTGAAAATACTATACAGTGAATAATAACCGAGGATGATTAATTGAGGGATGGACTAAGATGAGTTTCTTCCTAGTTTTTGTAAACAACTTTTCCTAGCCGGTACCCAAAATTCTATTCGTGTCAAGTTCTATTCTTGAAAGCTTATTTTATACCGTTTCCTCTGTTGGACCAATTACTTAAAAAGTATATCCATTCCGTGCTACTTTTTCAAGTGGGCACACTTTTTCAGTACACAAAGGACAAACGCATACCAAAGCAAAGTCCATATGTATTATACATGTGTTTGTTGGCATCGATTGTTAT
Organism: Tomocerus maximus; assembly: GCA_019776445.1. Classification (NCBI taxonomy): domain Eukaryota; kingdom Metazoa; phylum Arthropoda; class Collembola; order Entomobryomorpha; family Tomoceridae; genus Tomocerus; species Tomocerus maximus. Next base: position 5,166 of record JABASH010005437.1, on the reverse strand, counting down.
GTCAGGAGTAGAGTAGGAGATAGATGTACATTAAGTTCATTTGCAGATGATTTTAAGTGAACCTTTGCACTCTGCTCAATGTGCATGGGAGAACATGTCATAGGAGAACATGGATGGGAGAACATTTTTAGTTAATATGTAGCCATGCGCATACAGATCACAATAAACTTTTTTGACTAATATGGGATGCAGATCATAATTCACTCTCTGATTTTCAACATTTCATCTCAGCCACATTAAAAACTGAAAATGCCCATTTTGTCATAGAATGTTGTATTGTTTTTTCACACATGAACTAAAGAATACCCAGGTAGGTGTTAGTAGATAAGATAAGACACTATTATTGTAAATAGCTGTTGGAAATGCAGTGAACATGCAATTGATACTGTTTGGGTATAAATATTATTCCAAATTCGAATCTTTGAAATAAAAATGGTGAAAATTACTCTTTCAAGTGGTTGTCGGTGATAATAAAATATTATGGATGTGAACATTTGTAAGATAACTGTATGAATGATTAGGTTCATTGCCTACTTAGTGCAGACTGCAAACCGAAACTTGAGGAAAGTAGATTCTGAAATGGAGGAGTTGTACATGAGTGAATGGTTTAGTTTTAGAACTGGTTTGAATAGAAATTGTGTTTTCGTTGTTCATGGAAGACTTGAGGATTCATGTGGATGTGTAAGATGAGAGTGAGATAAGTTGGCTGGGAAGGAGTATTTTGCTGATGAAATTTGATCCATTAAGTTAAATTACATTACATTTTGTCTGCACGACAGGAAGGCAAATATCGTGGACACAATGTTCCAGATGTTGGAGAAGTACAGCAATAATCTGGAGGAATTGATTCGGGAGAGAACGGAGCAATTGGACCTGGAGAGGAAAAAGACGGAACAACTTCTCAACCGCATGTTGCCCAGGTCTCTTTCTCTCTCACTCTAGTCTATTAGCACTTTCATAGAATACTAACTTTTCATACCCACAACTCACACGTTGAGCATCTATCAATGGAAACTTGGCTCTTCGGATACTTTATTGCTATTTTTGCTCGAGTTTTCTCTTCCCAGTCACTGCACTAAATCAAATTTGCTTTGTTTACGTTTTAAAACTTTTCTACTGCATAAAGATGAAAGAGCAACTTTTCCTCGCAGCATTTTCAAGGTTGCCCTTAATGAGGGATGTATCTGCCGACTTTTATCCATAGTCCCCGACTTGGTTTCTCTGCCACCGTTGCATAACATTAATTTAAAAGCGGATCGAACAAGTTTAGTCTAGTCTATACTACCTACCCGAATTAAAATGCATTGTGATTGAACCATAAAAAGTTAGAGCATTTCAATTAGACGCCCTCATTTGAATAAAAAAACAATCGAGACGCACATGTTCAGTGAAGACGAGAAAATTGATAGAAAAATTCAAAGACAGTTCTCAATGAAAAAGTGAATAAATGTGCAACCTTTAATTTCTAGTACGGTTGCCGAAAAGCTAAAACTTGGTCTCCCTGTGGATCCGGAAGAATTTTCTGAAGTTACTATTTATTTTTCCGACATTGTTGGCTTCACCACTATTTCAGCGTATTCAACTCCTTTTGAAGTGGTTGACCTACTCAATGACCTTTACACTTGTTTTGATGGAACAATAAACGACTATAATGTGTACAAAGTAAGATATTAGATTTCCAATCAATTTTAGTCAGACATCCAGAGCATTGTTGTTGTAATTATGTAAATGCGATCGAATCGGAGACTCTTCGGAGGCTAGCATAATATTAATGAAATTCATTTTCTTTTGATGTTCACCAAATCCACTGAAATTATGTTATCTTAATGACGTATTATAGGTAGAGACAATCGGAGATGCCTACATGGTGGTTGGTGGAGCTCCACTTTGGTCTCCAGATCATGCAGATCAAATTGCAACCATGGCTTTGGATTTACTACATCAAAGTGGAAAATTTCGAATTCGCCATTTACCCTACACACCTTTGAGGCTTCGGATTGGCCTGCACACTGGTACGTACATTTCAACGTTATTGATTTTCAGCTGATATATTATTATCAATCCTGAAGAAACTAGTTTTCTTTGAATTTCTTGTTTATAACCATCCAAAAGTATATCAGCTACCAATACCATTGTACTCGTGGATGAAGATATATTTTCAATTGCAGCAGAGTCCCTAATTTGTTTGCATTCACTATAAGATGAGTATGTATGATCATTTTACGAAATTAATTGAAAACATCATAGACAGTATAGCATTTATATCGTAGTGTATAGTTTGTGAAGGGCAGGGGAACAATGTCGAAATCTGATACGGAGGCGTAATTAAGAAAACGTTGGTCGTATTCGATTGCAGATCTTTTTTCATTCTGTCTCTTTGCATTTTCTACAGGTTCTTGCTGTGCTGGAGTCGTGGGTCTGACAATGCCTCGCTACTGCCTTTTCGGTGACACGGTCAATACAGCAAGTAGGATGGAATCTACAGGTATGCCGTCTTGGCATTGTGACTTTTCTTTTTCTGGCATAATACGTTTTGTGCGTGTCTATTTCCACTGCTTTGCTAATGGATTGCTCTTTTCGTCTGTCTGCTTTTACTACAATCATTCCCAGCCTGGAAATCAAACAATGCTAAATGATACAGTACACTAACCTTACTACTACTTAATAGTGTAGTTTAACTTGGGTTTTTGTTTGGATTCGTGGAAGAGCTTTTAACATTCGCTAAGTACCTATCTACTACTTATTCTTCCAAGAATGTAGGTGCTTCGCTAGTTATCTCATTACTACTGCAGGGATTTCTCTGAACAAGACTTTTCTAAGAATAGACACGCTTTCCTTAACACCAGAAATTACTGTAGGTTTTGGGAATATACTAATATTCGTAGTAAGCGAAGCGTCTTGTAAAAGTTTGTATCTGTAAAAAAAATCACTGTTACGTTTGACTGAATGACTATGAATTTGGGCTTTGAAATATTTACAGCTAAATGCTTGCAAGAACATTCTAAAATGTATCTATCTATGTGTGTGCAGAGTAAAAATGTAGTTTGCCATTTTACGAAAACTTTAATCACGTTGATGGTTGAGTAAATATTGTTTTTCCCAAAAGGGTCTGCTTGGAGAATCCATATCTCTGGAGAAACTAAGGCTAAATTAGACGAAGCTGGAGGCTATATAACAGAGTACAGGTATGTATGATGTCTATTTATAACTTTAAGATGAGCGTAGGATTCATAAAAAAGTCGAGTTAGACTTTACTTCTCATGGTTTGTTGCTTGATGTAGAGGGCTTACGGACATTAAAGGAAAAGGGACTATGAAAACTTTTTGGCTGCTGGGGAAAGATGGCTTTGATAAAATTCTGCCTACTCCACCTGGACTAAAGTAATGACTTTCAGTTTTATTTTACGGTTTATGAATTACAGCTGTTTTAATACCACTGGCTGTGTTTGTACAATAAGTTAGTAGTTTATTTGAGTAGTTTATGCAAACTTCTAAGTGGTTAAGTTTGCTTAATAGTTTTCAATTTGACTATCATGTGTAGATACCGATAATAGTTATAATATTGCGCTTACTATGATCACTCCTGAAACTAATGAATTTTTTGTGAAATGTTTCCAAATGGACAGTGATAGCATTAGGTAAGCATTTTCGATTACAGTAGTCGTAAGTAGTTATTCATAATTACTGAATCCGCAAACTATTCAAGTGAAATGACATCGTTTCAACGATGGAAAATGGGAACTGCTTGTTTTTGAACGACTCCTCCACTAATGTTTTATGTCTTTTGCAGCCTAGACGAAAACTCCATTTCTTACGGCCGGACTGGTAAAATGCCTCCGAAAACCACAGAACCTAGTATTACAGTTACAAGGGCGAAGGATAATCCCGGTAAAGGAGCCGCTGAAGGAAACGTAGCTGGGTCATCACCCCATTTGAAACCAAAGCCAGGCTCTTATGCGATCGTGACGGGAGAGTCTCTAAGAAGTCTGTCTCCAGCTGAACAAGTAAAATTATAATGATGCTATTGCACAACGAGATTTTATTAGTGCATTAGAAATTGGAGCAAAGAGATTGAATAGTATATACTAATTCAATTTTCCAACGAATCCAGGTGGCCCATCAATTATTAAACGGACGTCCTACGGCCAAAGGCCTCCGTCGCCAACTGAGTCTTGATCAAAGGACGATGCCGATGCTCCTGCAAAAGGCGAAACAAGCATCTTTCCGAAGAGCTCCTTCACTGGAGGAGAACACGGACCCGGTTAATGAAATAACTACAAACACTATTACCGTATCGACTGGGAATACCGCGAGCATTTGTATTAATAGTAGTGGGAGCACCTTTCCAGCTCCAGCCCCAGTCCCGGCAATGTCTTCATCTCCGTCTCAGAACTCGACCTCCTCAACTTCCTCTACAACTACAACGGTTAAGAGTGTTGTGGTCGTAACTCCTTGCGAAGTCAATAATGTTCCTAATGTAAAAGCGGTCGGGACTTGTGTAGCTAGCAGTGGAAATGGCAATACGACTAAAGAGACTGAAGAAACTTCTGGTGTAACTACTTCTAATGCAAATACAGCTAGCAGTGGTAATGCCAGTAATAGCTTAGTAAATAATAAGCTTAAAGTAAATCCTAGAGCAGGGAAACTCACAAAGATTTTGTCAGTTGTGGAAGAAAGCCCTGTTCTTGATAGACGCCACAACAGTGTCTCCACTAATCATGTGTAACACAAAGCTACCTCCTTACTCTGTAGACTCTAGTTGTGTGTGTATTTTCGTGTTCTTCCTTGTTCTGTGTAGGAATGTTTACTCTTCATTTTTTGCACTATTTATCCCACTGTAATAAATGTCTAATCTATTTTTGTTTGAAAACACGGGATTCTTAGAGAATTATTTCATTATTTATTGAATCAAACCAAAGTACATAATATAGTACTACAGTACAACTCGATTAATTTCTAGAAACATTGCAATAATGGTTATGTACACTTGACTCTTAATACTAATGTAGTTTTGATTCCTTCTCATTTGTTGTTTGTTGAAATATCAAATAGTTTCCACGTAATTAGGTGTTATTTGTATGTACAAGATTACTATTATGTAGGAACGTGGACTTCAATTTTGTAGCATTAGATGTGGTGAAATGGAATTGCCGTATTCATTAAAACG
>JABASH010005436.1:0-12121 GCA_019776445.1 Tomocerus maximus | reverse complement strand
ATTATCCATCTGAAATGCAGAACTATATATTTGGAAAATGACCTTCAAGTTATAGATTGAATTTTTCACTAAAGATTTTCCTTACAGTCCTTGTTCCACACAATAGCTTCCTGCATTGTAGGCCGTTGGAGTTTGAGGAGTAATATCCTCCCCTCTGATGAATGATATATTTGTTCCTCCTTTGTTGCTTAAAGAATAAAAAGTAATTTTTTGTGACGTTTGGCCTTCCACTACTATAACTGCACTTAATAACATTACGACAAACATTATCTCCACAACTAATCTATGCAGCTGAGTATTTAATATCGTCATTTTCTAAGCAATTGTGGTTCAGAATTCGATTTTAAAATTTACTGTAGTGTAATATGTACTAATCCTAAGTAGCAATAAGACAATTGTATTTGTATATTTTAAACTTCCAATACTGATTTTACACCCGAAATATCATATTCAAGGTTTCGTCACCAGCAACGTCGTATCTCGCTTACGTCCGAATTCATTGAATCATTGTTATCTCTATACATTATTAATTGCTGATATTGCTGATAATATTATTACCGAGGTTAACCAATTTAATTAACAAGATACAGGTCATTTTATTTATCTTGGTATCAGCAATGTACTGATAAGCGAAGGCTAAATATCTTTCTATCGATTAGCTTTTATGACCACTTGCTGTGATGTAACAAAGTAAAATCATAGTTATTATTAGATGCCCAAAGTGTACAGGCACCTGAATAATTAAGTACTTCATAATAATGATCCACATCCACATCCAAGGAGTACTGATTGTTAAGGTAGGTAGGTAATAAAAATATGCACACACATTTTTATTTTACATTCCCAAAACTTGTGCTAAGTGTAAGCTACATCAGTTACTGCGTTACTGCTATAATCTTCGGAAGGCAACTCCTAGCAGATCTTTTCTCTAACACAACATTTCAGAAATACTCAAAAATGTTAATAAAGAACGCAGATAGGTTGCGTAATCTTAACTGTTACGAACTTCTTGACGTTTTTTGTTAACAGATAATAAATAAGCAAACTGATGTAAGGCCTTTTTTATTTGACGTAAAAATCGACTTTGACCACAGATCTGAGTGAAGGAACTCGGTGCTCGGTACAATAGTTCAGAAGTACATAGAGTTCGTTCCAATTTTTTATGTCAAAGATGATGCAGAATGCAAAAAAGCAAATTATATTGTATATTAGTGGAATGGGAATTGGGATAGATTAGAATGACAAAACATCAATGAGGGAGTGAAGTTTTTACTATCAACAAATTAGGTACAGATAACAGAGCCAAACCAAGGCGAAACAAATAATTAACGTACACTATGAATGTATAGACACGTACTACAAGTAAAAAAGCACTTTGAAATCTGGAAGATAACATTTATCCCTTCGATTGCCATTTTATAAGTATAAAATATGTAATAAAAATATAGAAGAATTATTTATGTAACTTATGCTATACTTATACCACGTTACATTTTCCATATGCCTTTTGTTATATAGCTACAATTGAAATCTGGAACGAAGACATAACAGGTCAGGTATATTTACGACGACCTAGTATATATAGTACAAGTATAAAAGGCAATGAGAATCAGGTCTTGATATCATTAGCTCCTAAACTTGTTTCATGTTAAGTAAATACTTGCTTTTAGTCAAGATGAACCGATTTGTATTACTGTGTTTGGTATTATTGTCATCTCGTAAGTGACTAGGATTAAAATTGAGAAAATTAATAATGTGATTACAACTTCAATTTTAATCGAACTTAATTTTTGTTTCAGAAACCTTGTCGTTTGAATTCTGGGACGATTTAAGAGGTATCAGTTGTTTCCAATGTCTTAATTTCTAGAATTTTGAGCATGATTTTATTTTGATTGTGGAATTCATTTCTATCAGTTCGATGGGACTTCACACCTGCCGATGGGGCTTACGTTCGTCTTCCAAGAAATACAATCGATGCTGTAAGAGATGGATGGGTCTTAGACAGTGAGACTTGCACAAATGACGGACGATTCAACGGATTCCGGTGGATGTTGCCATCCGATACTGGTGTAGCTCTCCTTTTCGATCCAAATGGTGATGTCACTGGAATGCAAACTTTGGTACACTTTTAAATAGAAATAGTTCTTTAGATCAATTGACTCAATTATGATTGCTAAATAGTAAATGATACTTATACATAAAAACTACGATACTATTTGTTAACAATTGTCTATACTAATCCAACAGGTTGACCAAACACATCTCTTAGTTCCTGAAAGCACCTATAAATTCGATAAAGTTGGCATGTACCAAAATCATACCATTAATGATGTCGCTTATTTTGTCATCACTGTATACTTTGTAGATCCAGGTAATTATACAAATATGGAGTGTATTAGAATTTCGAGCAGTGAATTGACTAAATTCGAATCATTATTTATTTTCTGTAGCTAACATTTGTGGAAGTAAAGCAATTGGACCGATGCCGAAAAACAATATTGGAGCTGATAGCCAAGTGTTTTTCCAAACTGGACCCACTCCAAATTACGTTCGACATGGTAATATATACCAATGAATATAAACTTAAAAAAGAAATTCATAAACAAAAATAAAATACCTAATACTATAAACTCTAGCCCCAAAACGGCGTGCTGCCGCAGCCAATTTGGGATGGACTGTAAACCAGTGTATACCAGGAATGGGTATGGCAATGATATTTTCTATTCTTGCGCTGAAAACAATATTCCAAATAAACTATTTGAAATACTAAATGTTTTAATTTGCTCGCTACAGGATGGCACAACTTTTACGAAGTTGAGAAATACGTAGAACATGATTGCAACGAAGTCCAACCTACTTGCATTTTGTACGATGAAAATGATAACATGTTCGGGTTTTGCTTGACCTATCCTGGTAGCACTACTGGAGGGCGATGGGAACACCCCAGCCCAGCAGCCATTGGTGTAAGTGTTATCTTTTGAATAATTTCTAGCGAATTGGTTTCGTATTTCTGCTTCATTTTGACATTTTTTACTAGGCCGTTCTCGGAAATGCTCCTCAATGCATTTTGGATCAAGCGGAACTCCTTGGAGCGACTACAACTCATATTTATTTTACAAATACTCCCTGGAAAATAGGCTGTTAAATACTAGAAACCCTATTTATTGTAATGTCCAAAGTTTTATGTACTAAAACAATAAAAGTCATCAATCGTAAAGTGTAAAATTTGAGTTTGCATAATATGTGCAACCATGTACGTGTTGTAGACATTTAAAATTATCAAATCCATATACTCGTCATATCCAGAATGAAACTAGTTACGGTGTTATGAACGTTGAATTGAAGAGCCTTTAAAATTGCTCAGGTAGTATATTACTAAAATGTAATTGATGGATGTTAAAATGCTAGTTTCAGTACAAATCATAAATACATTTAAGTAGTATAAGATTCAATTTATTTGTGAGCTGTATGCACCATAATCATAATACATTAGATTAGGAAATATCAATGACATTTTTACTGTAAAGTAGGGCATTAAATCGCCTATGTGTAGGTAGTAGGTACTGCTTTTAAAGGTTTACATTCATGATTGTTTACATAATAATTTTGTTATACAGTTACAATCTTATCAGATATGTCATCCAATGGATTATACCTACATCATCTTGAGTATCAGTTTTCACTGAAATCAGTCAATGAATTCAATTAAATCGACGGAAACTCTCCTTTCCAGAGCAAGAATGTTATTAGGTAAAGTATTCGAGTTATTCCAAAAATGGCAGCCATTCCTAGAGAAGTCCAAAGAAATTTGCTTGGGTGTTCAGGCTTTATGGGTCCATTAAGAGTTTGAGTAACACCCACAGGTATAATAGCAATCGCCACTAAAATAGCATCCGATATCATGCGGTAAGTAATTTCATTCTTCGAAGGATTCGGTCCATAGGCTTTCACATCGATCAGAGTACCAAGAAGTGCGGCAACCATCATCACGATCAAATGAACAGCATTAAAAGTCACCCCAAACACCTCGCATACTACATACCAAGTGAGACAGGAAAGAAATGCACTTCCTAAAACAACAAAGGCTTCATGGAAAATAGATTTCTTAAATTCGTCAAAATTCATCCTTCCTGATTCTGCACTCTGGAATATCGACAAATATGATATGATGAAATACACTACAGTCACAAACAGTATCCTAAATTAATCATTGGCAGTCCCTCCCTATTACATACCACAACCACATATCGAAATTATAATGTCATAAAATATTTATTTCATACCTGTGTCTATCAGAGCTCCAAAAAGACTTTTTTTACTATCAAATTATATATTATCTTGAAATGTACGTAGCTCAAAACTATTCGAAGAAAAATTGCAAAAGTTTGGATATCTATCTGAAGAATCATGTTTTCCCTACAATATACATACAATACAGTTACCCTGGGAAATGACATAAATCGTGTACATTACGGCACTTGCATGACATCTGACATCACATAAACTTGGAGTCTACTTCACAGAAATTGCAATCGATTTTTAAATGGTATGAACCGTGTGTATGAACAAAAAGATTTATTGTATGAATGAAAGTATTTATTCCATATAGTCTGTGTCTTGTGTATGCAAAAGGTATAAGATCCAAATCCCATCAAGCTAGCATATCAAAATATGTTAGTAAAAGTAATAAATAATTCAAGTTGTATAGTGGCCGATCAATTTAGTTTCAGAACAAAAAACATTCGTAAGTTTGGAAGTATTCTTCGTTGCAGAAACAAGTGGCATTTTTATCGTGGTAGTAGACCTTCCCGTAAGGACATGTAACATCTAAAAAATGAAGCATACATACATCATATTACAAAAACAATTTAGGAATCATTAATAATTGTTAGATTTAATGCCTATTTACACTCGTTGCTAAAAGCATTTGCCACTACTGGGTGCTCATCCTCCATCATTACACTTATGCATGACATTGATCGATCCAAAATACTTATACATGATAGTTTTGAATTTATATCATGATTAATGATTACCACTTAGGTATACAACTTGAGATAGTACCTTCTTTGGCATTGCAGGCTATTCGACTACATATAGTTTTCCTATCGGATGTTTCACAATGACAAGCGTTTGCACATTTATCCATGTAGTACATTCCATAGGGACAATTCGCTGAAATATTTTCGGAACTTTATAAATCAGTTGACCTCGCTATATCTTATGCAATGTTTTTATGCTACTAACCTGTTTTTGTCGATGCAGGTCTCTCTGGTACATCCCCTTCGCAAAAGACATGCTGATTCCCCACAAATACTACTAAAGAAAAGGCAATTAGTGTTACTTTAAGCATTTTTTAAATAATTCCGATTATTATTATTGATCTTGAGTTTAATCGTCTCTACCAGAGAACAATTGTTCTCTATGATCAAAAGCAAATCGAATTTGACATTAGTCTACTTTTATCCTACTTTCGTTAATTTTTAAAAGTCAGAATCAACAAATGAATTCTATCCATCAGTGTCTGTCCTCGTGCAATCTGTGTTCTATATATTATGATGCATCTGTTGCAATGAACATCTGCAATTTCTCCAAATATTATTGTTAGGAATATGACAATGGAGGTAAACACTGCATATAAATTGGAATTAACACTAATTATCTTTAAATGACAAAAATTAGTTAACATGTCCATACCTACATAGTTTATTAATTCACGCAATGCTCAATTTGTTTTGCTACACCAATTAACATAATTTGTGATAAATGCTTCTAAAGTGATTGATCAAAACCAATGTGATACATACATGACTTATTTACATTTGCTTATATTAAATATGGTCATTAGCAAAATACAGACACAAATGTAAATAGGTAAGTCTTATAACCTACGCATATTAATTGTCATTCATAATAGCGCACGACGATAATAATTGATAACACTATGTATACCAACACACTCTTCGCAATAATAATTGCACCATTGTATTTGCAGAACCTTCAAAAAGTGATGAAAACCAACGATAATTGCATTTTTTTGTCACAGTATGTAATAAAGTGCATAAGCGCAATTAAATACAAAACAATTTTATTTCAAGGTGATTGTTGATACTTTTTACTGACAATTTCATTAAATAGTATTCATAATTTATTGCAGGTGCATAATGCACTACCCCTTGTGCTGGTATCTATTTAACAAGGTTGTAAGTTCAATAAAACTGTCATAGTGTTTTGTATCGACGAGAAACAGAAGACATCAGTATCTCTGTTTGAAAAAGCATTCATAGGTCTGAGAATCATTTTTATTACAGAAGCACACTCGAAATCTGTCGAAATACATTGCTCCATGTGGACAGTATCCTAATTACATGAAAATAAAATGTATTTGAGTGTCTATCATTGTGAAATAAGCATGAAAATATTATTTATAGCATCTTTGTGAATTGTAATGCATACCTTTAGGCAGGTCGCAATCCATCTTTGTGCAAGATGCAGATGAAGAAGAGGAGTCGCATTTACAAAAATTCGTACAGCTATCCATATAAGTAAAACCGTGAGGACAAGATTCTAAGTTAAATAAAAATCTCTCAATTAATATTAACTAGATACCGATCCAGAAAATGGTAATGCAAATTGACAGACTTGTTTAATAAACTGTCTAGATAAATCTAGTATTTAAAAATAATTAAAGTAATCTTACCACTCCTCGTTGATACTTGCCTTCTATTTACTCTAGCAAATGTCATAACAAATAAAGTCATCGATATGAAGTACTTATTCATGATTGGTCACTGAATTATGTTAAGTGGATATTTTTAGCATATGTAATAGGAACTTCAAGTTTCGTAGATAGCATGCACATACCTATATGTTTATACATGTACAAATAGACTTGACAATGAATGTAAAGTTTTTCTATCCATACACATGTGGTATAGGTTTATAAAAAGAAGCCAGTGAATATTGAAAACTAAATATTATTACATTTAGTATGTGCCTAAATTTTAGAATAATAATAAATTGTTGTATGAATATCGGGGTAGTTGGTATTAGACATTGAACTAAAAGTGTAATAGAGGCACAAGGCAAGTGGTATTGGACTATTAAAATTACATCCTACGGTAGACTGACTGTTAAACTGTTACTCAATAGTTTACCTATGCAAATGGGCACGAGAAATAAATTATGCCCTCTTTTACGTCGTCCTGCCTTCGAAGGTCTACGAGCTTAACAAAAGCATTACCAATCTATTTATACAGCAAGAAACTATTCAATTGTGTGTTCAAATCATTCAGTTCATTACTATTGCCTAAATGCATAATGCATTAACACTGTTCCGTTTTCTAAATAGCTGTACCTACTGAAATGCAGTGACACAGAGTTAGAACATGTGTATGGTGTATCATTTTTAAATCCACCACATGTGCTTCCATGTCTGCAGAAAAGTGAATTTCGCTAATGTTTGGTAAAGCTACATGAGAGAGGAGTAGGTAGATAATAAATAATGAACTATTAACATGCGTAGGTAATTGTAATGGAAGCATGTAAATTGCACGGATTTAATTTTCTTTCCTGGCCACATCACCCTATATATAACGTTTTTATAGATTTTTGCCAAAAAAATTATTACCTAATTTAATGACTGAGTGCAGAAGCAATTAGGGACTAATGACATTTTTGTAGCATTTTATTAGTGCTGAAACTAAAGCATGAAATCGTGCCAAAGAACACTAAAAAGACGACTGAAAGTGTATTACATAAGTAACTACAACAATGAGCAAACTAAGGGAGATTTCTGCAATAACTAATCCCTGTGGTCGACGAGTCAGCTGAGTCAGTTCATTATTTGAAGTCATTCATGTGGAAGCTTAGCAATTTCTTGGGTTAATTGTGTGGAAATATCAATTTCTTTGGAGTTGTTTTTCAGCGTGTGGTCGACGAGCCAGCTGAGTCAGTTCATTATTTGAAGTCATTCATGTGGAAGCTTAGCAATTTCTTGGGTTAATTGTGTGGAAATATCAATTTCTTTGGAGTTGTTTTTCAGCGTGAATTATACATGTAATCTGTGTGTAGGCAATGGGAGATAATTTATGCAGATATCTTGGTAATTTAATCGTTTAATCACTGCGAACATGATTATACTGGTGAAGTATTCCAAATTCGAGCATTTAGCTAACAATAAAATTAAAGAATATCCCTGGTAGGATATGCAGCAAAGTGCAAGAGAGTCTTATCCCACACACTCTAGAGATTTGAAACCATAAAGTAAACTGCAAACCACACCAAACTAAAACCCATAAAAAAGATGAGCAGAAAAACTTGAGAACTGAAATCACTTTGACACTGTTACGCTTTCTCTAGCAAGACATATTATAGCTACGTGTGTTTGTTCCTATATGTATTGGATATTACCCACATGCAATGCAATGCATGCCAAAATGAATACCCAACGCAATTATCCACTACCTACTCAATTTGGTTACTGATCCTTTAGCATATACAAAACTATGTGCAGTGTGTACAAAGATGCAAAGCCAGGAAGGGAAATATTAATTGTCTATAGAAAACATTACCAGTTTATCATCTATGAAGTCACTACAAGCAATTTCTTACAGCACAGACCGCAGAAATATTTTGAGCAAATTCCGCCCATCTGAGCACATAGATCCTTTTAACTAGAAAATTTAGAGAAGAGGATCATCATTTCAACCACGAAACTGTTCCTAGGAAAAATGAAGTAAAGGAAACCACGCCAGTAGTTAAGAAAACCAAAAAGAAACGCTCTAAACTCGAAAGGACTAAATTATTATGACATGGATGTGTATGCTTTATCCTTACTACGTGTTTGCATGACACAATCTAACGCAATAAGATAATCAACTTGAGAATTGGCACATAAACTCCTGGCAGGTACATAGTAATAATAAAGATTTGTTTGCACAGATCACATATAATTATATAGTTTCTATATTTACAAAAATTATATAACTAGAGAAAGCTGTCACCTTAAAGATTTCTTCCCTGTCCTCTGTCCTTCCATATTACATACACCATATCCTATGCGTATTTACAATGGTTAACTTATGAATCTTCACATGATGAGTTAAAACACGAAATAATTGTGGAATTTCTATATCTATCTAGTACAAAGATTTTATGTTGATAGGCAAGACGAGTTTTATTTATGATATAATTATGTATTGAGAAAAAGGAACCAGAAGCCTGCAAGACAGGATGAAGTTGACTTTGCATCAGAGTTATATAAGTGCGGTTTGTCTCAACCTCTCAAGTTAAGTCATTGTACATTGCATTAGTTCACAACCACCATTACGCTATTTACAATTATAGACACCATAAAGCATCTCAGACTTAATGCACTTTACTTTCTTACGACCCCAGACATGTGTCTTATTCCTATTTATGAGTATGTGTATTTATTTGTGTACACACAAACATCCCAACACATATCAACCATGTCTCGCAATCCAAAACCTAGAATTTCATGTGGCCTGTGTGAATGTCCCGCACATGTTAATATATAAAGTTTCAGCAGATTCTAAATCCTTCTTGCTAAATGCATGAGAAAATATAAAACAGTTAACAAGTATGCATAGAGTGAATGAAGTTTATCCTTTAGTTACTCAGAAGAAAGAGAGCTTTATGCTCTTTCAGATTTGCTATCTGTCCTACCTACCAAACCAACAAATACATACTTACCTATGTTACTAGCTCCCATATAGTATATGACTGACAATATTTCGAGTTTTACAACTTAAATACGGATGAGAAAATTGCATTAGGTGCTTGAGGACAGAGAGTAGACACTATTTGGATGCAATAATCTATGTAAAATATACTTTAAGGTAGGCACTTCTCTATACTATATTTAGTAAAGGTAAAATTAGGTACCTATCTGTAGGGTAAGATACATTATTCATGCACTCCTCCTGCTCTATGCCTACCGCCTTTGTGAGGAGATTGAAAGTGAGACTTTTCAACTATAAATATATATTTGGCACATGCAAACAATTTTCACCAGTTACTCATTCACCAACTCACTCTTCTTTTACCAGTCAATTTCAGAATTTCTTCCGACGTTGCATAACTTTAAGGAACTTTATTTTAAAATCATCGTCCTGTGGTGTCATTTACTTAGCTGTAGTGCTTAAGTGGTTGGAAAACATTAGAAACCCCGATTTTTTACGTATCACAAAGAGTTTTTTCACATTTTCAGTTTTTAAAATGTCAACGATATAGGTTATTCTTGGTAAACTCATTTTTAATTATTTATTTTCGCATTTTGTGTCTTCAACTATGAAAAGGTGAGATCATTTTTATGATATCTATGATATAGTACTTAATAATTCGGTAAATGGTGAGTGTGTGTTGATATTTGTTTTTGGACAGTGATAAAAAATGGAGCACGCGAGAAAAGCTTCTTTGTGTCGCACTGGGGATAGTGAGCACTGTTACTATTATCATGATTGCCGGAGGATTCCTAATTATTGTTAGAATGAAAATAAGTAGTAAGTGAATCATCAGAGAAAGTAATATGTAGATTTATTAAAGGACTCATGATACAAGTTGGGATTTGTCGCTTAGATTTTTCAACTCTCACGTTGAAAGGAAGCAAACCTTTAGATGCCAGTTCAATTTGTCTCACCGAAGAATGTACAAAAGCAGCTGGGGATATGATCAAAGGACTTGACAAATCTGTAGCACCATGTGAAAACTTTTATCAATTTGCCTGTGGCACTTGGATTAAGAACAACCCCGTACCAGATTCGGGAGGCTCCTGGAGTCAATTCAGTATTTTGAGAGACCAACTCAGTCGGAAAATCAGAGGTTGGCATTAAATGAATCATCATGAGTTGCTCAAGCACCTGTTTTCGTATCTTTTGGATTGTTTTTAGGAATATTAGACAAACCAATTGAAGACAGTGAACCCCAACCCGCCAAAACTGCCAAAATGTTTTACAGACAGTGTATTGATTATGGTACAACAGATATTTTATTATGGACATTTTTACTAGGAATGTGAAATTGACGATCCACTATCTATATAGTAATTTCTATTAAAAAACTCTGTACAATTTAGATAACACGGATGACCATACAATGCTTCAAGAAATGACTGAAAAATACATAAAAGGTATTAAAAATGAATTCTCTCGATTCGGCAAAGTTCTCGGAGAAATGCGACGGGAAGTTGGAGGAAACTTCTTTTTTAGCGTTTTCGTCGATTTAAACGAAGGAAATACATCTAGCTATACTGTCTACGTATGTCACTGCAAATTATGCTACGATGATACATTTAGTATTCCATGAAGAACCGAATTAATCGTTTTGAACTAAAATTCCTTAGCTCGATCAACCAGTTCTTGGACTCAATCAGATTTACTTAACAGGATCTACAGATAGTAATTACTCTACAGCATACACTGAATTCGTTCAAAGTGCATGGCCTTTGATTTACCCTTTAGAATCAGCATACGATGACCCAATTAAAGTTGGCGAAGAGGTTGTTGCATTTGAAAGGCGATTGGCAGAGGTATTTCAAATTAAATTTTTGCACAATAGTTATGCAGATATTTTTGTCATGAAATATAAATGTATAACGATACTATTGCCAGATCAGTTCTAAACCAGACGAAAGAAGAAATCGAACAGATTTGTATACATTGTTGTCCATTAAGGAACTCAGTAATATGACTGGCATAGCTCCGGTAATGAACATCACATCATAAATCGCTAAATAAGCTATTTTCCTAAAAATAATTTTTACCCATTCTGCAGATGATGAATTGGGATGACTACTTCACTGAGCTATTTTCAGAACTCTCTGCGAAACAGAAAATTTATCTCGGAAATCTCCGGAACTTCAGGGTAGTCTCCCGAGATTCGAAATTCTTAAAGAAAATTGGCACACTCATTAGCGATACCATAAGAAGTTCTCCTCATGTTATTCGTAATAAATTCACTTAATTTCGGTTCACAACTTTATGTATGATTTTCTAAGTATATCTCAACATAAATTCATAGGAAATTATCTCAAGTGGAGATTAATACTAAGTTACGGAAATGAAGTGAGTAAGAACTTTCGAGAGCTCTACCTAGCTTA
>JABASH010005435.1:0-12122 GCA_019776445.1 Tomocerus maximus | reverse complement strand
TTTTACAGAGATACAGATAGTTTGTTGTGCATCAAGTACTAACATTCAGATTATATTCATTCACACATAACATTTTTACAAAATTACACATTTAATCATTAAAATGATATATTAATTGATAGTCTGACAAACATTCAGATATTCATTCACGCATAACAATTCAAAAACCAGAAACAATAAGCTCCACTCCGCATCTTTCAAAATTAAATAAGATATAACCAATCATAATATTACATAACAGCCGAAGGTCTAATTGAAGGATTCAGTGAAGGATAATCCTTTCTCGAAGAACTTCGTATCAAGCGCAGTCGCAGTCGCTTTACCGATACCGATTGCAAAATTGTTGTAGTGTGTATCATGCGAAAGCGTGTACAGTACGCAATCGCTGTAATTTTGCACATTTCAAAATTAGAATGAGCAATTAAACATATACTAGCACAATGCTGGGCTGGCAACTAGTAAAATAATAGTCGTACTAGTACAGGTAAAGCATGCATACAAACGATCAAACTACTTATCTCCACACATATTTGGTTTGATAAGGAATCGGTGACAGAACAACTTTACATTTAAGATACCTACAGCAATCAATCTTCGACTGTGGTGGGCTGTGCGGTGAATTTGACAATCATGGCACGACATGGAAAGAGAAACTTATTAGCAATACAGATGGAATAATTGCAAAATGTTTTGCAAGCAAGAAAATAAATCTTCTATTTCTATATAGTATTTATTATATAGAGATTTCCATTATGTGCACCGAGATTTTTATTTTTGTATTTCTACGAAATTAGTTTCACTATCAACTTATCATTTACCTTATTATTAAATAGATCTAATTCGTTGCACGCACTTACATAATAAAATACTAATTTATTCCGCAGATGATGATGAGTACCTACTCTACCCTCTACCTACTAATTAGTAGTGAGAATAAATTTAATGGGCATCTTTTTCAATATCTTGTGCATTCCATAAAATTGCAAGTGAATTAAATTCAGTAATACATATTAAAGCTTTACATTGAATAAGTATTTGCCGTGTGGATAACAGTGCTGTCTATACATACATGCTTAAATAGGAAATAATATTCTATTTTTGTCTATTTTTTATAGTTCCATTGTGTTGGGTACCTACAGTGTTGGTTGTAGTAGGATAGGACGGAATACAATAACTACGAAATAATAATTTTAGGTGTAACTTTAATTCTTTATATTTAATTATAACTCCTGTATATTAAAAATAATCTCGATATACTGCCGATAAGAAGTTTTTGACTGACATATAATAAGAGACCACGTTGCAATAATCGAATGCATGAAAAGATGTGAAACGGCTATTGGAAATCTGAAAATTTTCGCAAAATAGAATCAGAAAATACCATGGTTGACCTCGATTTTTGTCGCATGACCGCAATCCACCAGGATTTTTTCAAGAATACTTAAAGCAATTTGTGCGAGAGTTACGGTGCTTCCATAAATTGGTCTTGTAAATTGATGAAACAAAAATTGGGATCATTGCATTGAAAAATAAGAGAAATTAACTACAAACCAGCAAAACAAAGAGAAATATTTGTTAGTAAGTGAATTATAAATAATTGTACCTACAATCAACCAGAGATGGAATTTTGATTAATTGAAAGGTTATATAGAAAGCCTCCCTTTGGGAATTTATTTATTTGACTCCGATTGGTTCAAACGCTTCAATGCAAGTTTTGCAATGAGCGTCAGAACTTGTTGGCTAGGACGTTGCAAGCGTTTTAACTGTCCTGCTCCCAGGCGAAGGTGCTGCGGACGGGGAAATTCATCCTCGTCGTCTATTGGTATGTCAATGTCTTGCGAAAGGACATCGTCATCGGACAACGCAGCCATTGCTTTTCGATTGCATTTCTTCTCCCAAGCTGCATTCAGACAATCCACTTCCTCCGGCACAGTCGGCAAAGTTTTAAAAGCGGAACGGTGGCGACTCCGTGGTGCCACACCGGTTGGTACCAGGAAATCATCGAATGGTTTGGTTTCTTTCATCAGATTTTCACAAATATTTAATCTTGGTGTGCAGAGAATCGAGTCGAGAATTGGTTTACGCGGGTTCAAAGGAATTATTGGAACAGCTGGGTACGGCATGCCAGAATTGGCATATTCTGCAGTTGTGGGAACAAATTCCATGGTGTCCAGGCTAAAAGTGGATCGAATGGGCGATGGTGGTGTAATTGAGATGCTTGGGACTGTCATAGTGTCCCATGCCATGGGTTGTTGTTCCTGACCACTTGGTAATTCGAAAGGACGCCAATCCAGATGAGATATGCAATCTTCCATTAGCTGATCTTTACTCTCTACGATATCCATTTCGTCATCATATAGAGAAAGAACGGAAGCCTCGTCAACAAGATCGACAACGTCATCCATAATCTATCATAGAAAATATAATTTACAATTACAGAGCCCAATTCACATGCCTGCAGCAAGAGATTCATTGAACTTCTAAGCATTGAAGTACTGTTGTTTTATGGCGGAATTAAATTAATAATTTCTGACTAGATACAATTTGTTTATGGTTTTAAGGAAACTATTTACTTTACGTCATAATTCATAGCACTAAGTAGAAAGAGGAATTTTTGAAATGCAACTTTTTTAAATCCCTATTTTTTGAAAAAGCATTTCTAGCGTTGTGGAATTTCTCTTTCTCTCTCTTATCTTCATTTTGGATATTTATATATTTGATATCCTGTGGAGTTGGATCGTCATGTTTTATGTATGTGTCTTGTATGTTTAAAGTCAGAAATTCATGAATTGCGAACTGGTCGAACAAAACTATTCGTAGAGGAACTTTGATTTGAAGTAAATTTATTTTATATGTCGTACACTCAGTGTTTCGAATCATAGTATCCAGTGTGCCGTAAATGCCTTACAAACATAGTTTACGGCACAATGCCGTAAACTACTACCATGCCATTTACTTAGCTGCTAAAAACTATGTCTTTGGTAAGACGACATTCACCTCATTTTCGGCATTTACGGTATGTAGACTTACTCTGTTTCGAATTAAACAAAATTAGGATATGGTTTCTGATTAGAGTCTCGATAGGCATGAAATTTTATAGTGTCCTTGTTATTTATTATTTAATATTGCAACCCATAGACAAATTACCTGAAATTGAATTAAATCATGAAGCTTAGAAATTTAGTATGAGACATTAATTTTAACAAATATCTTTCTAGAAAAATCAATCGCTCTTTTTTATCACTATCACTAAGCTAGAATACTTGTGCATATACATGATTATTGAAACACTGTTCACTGTGGTTGGTGGAATGAATTTGTAGCAGAAACTTTGCAAAGATCCGTCTCACATTGAAAACTCTAATGAGTATTGGTTGAGGTTGAGATTACTGATCAAACGATACCAAAGTTAGGAATATTTTACAAAAAAGTGAACGCAGCTCTGGACCAGTTATAAATGAGCACCCCACAATAGATTTTTTGAATTAATAGAAAGTTACTTAATGCAAATTATTACCTTATTTTGTGAATTCGCTTCCTTTGGAGGCAAGATTCTGATGTTCTGAAGTTGATAACTACAAAAGTAGCTTGCTAATCAGCGTATTAAACGTTTGGTTAAATTTTGTGGATAAATCGATAATTGAACAATATAGGAATAGATAATATCGTAGGACAACGTTAAATAAGGTAGACCACTAGTACACCGTGAAAGGGGGTAAAGTCACTACAGAAGGTTTTTGAAAGTAGTCGATTGGTAGAAATTTCAAAGTTTCTATAAGTGAGATGTGGGAATGATGTAGTAGTATGCTAACTGATGAGAAGATCCTTCCAGTCGTAAAACAAAAGTCAGATTAAGGTAAGTAGAAAGCCACTGTCTCCTTTTGTTGAGGAGATCTAATTAGCTGTCGAAAAGTGGTCCAAGAATAGCATTGTAGTTGTTTGAGGAAGAATTGTTTGTCATTATTTTTAGATGACATATTTTTAGATATGGGGAAGTCACGTTGCGGGTACACATGCCTGGAGTCGGGTACGCAGCAGAACATGGGAAAGACAGTATTAGCATGTATTTGTCATCACTTGATATTTCATGACCATAAATAGCGACATTCAACTTCTGTTTAGCTTCATGCAAATCATCAGAGATCTATGGGAGCAGTACCGAGTAGGGAGAGTTTGGCAGATAAACCAGGGACATTGCGTAAACATACAATTTTAAACTGTCTTTCCTTTTATATTGGTGGTACTGCGTTCGCATATATAGTATGTCCAATTCAACTACTAATAAGTATGTCCACGTAAAACTGTCAGTAGATGCTTACAAGATTGAGGAATAAATTTGCAGGCATAAAAGTTCAAAGTATTTAACTGAGTAAGGCTTGTTATGCGATGCGCTACATTTTTAATTAATTATGAAAAATATTTCAAAAGTAGAGCAAAGTCATGTACACATCTGTGATAATGATAATTGAATTCATTGCTTTGCCTATGGGATCGGAAACAATTTTAATTTCAGTGTTTAACTTTGGCCACGCAAATTTATGTCAAAATTGTTTGAATGCATTATAAATTTACATAAATAATAACTGAAATATAAAAAAAATCCGGCTTTGGATAATCCCTTGTAATATACTGTATGCACAAATGTACTCCGCTCAATCACATGGAAAGGTTGTCTTCTGCAGTACCTAATGTAATGTTCATGTATTGAATGAAGGTATAATATGGTCTGAGTTAAACTGAACATACAGTATATTGCAAAAGTGTATAATAATATTATGAAAAGAATATAGCGAAACATCCTTGCATCTTATGCTACAGCAAAGAAAGATACACAGCCAGAAGTAGAAGTTTGATGGTTGAAATGGTCAAAGTGTATGTGTGTTGGATACTACATCAAATGCCATGGAATGTAATATGTCTGCAGTAATTAAGAAAATCATTCCAAGCAGAAAAATATTGCCCTAATTACTCTAGCTCCATATTTTTTTTAGAAAGCAGCTACATCCGAAGATGTGAGCCTGTCTGATTTTCGGAATACCCTTTTAAATCAAGTAAAAGCAGGAAGTCTGAACACAAAACTACAGAACATGGTCTACCACTGGCTCAAGGAGCGATGTTCTCGTTTCAAGCCCTTGTCTACAGAGCCTTTGGATTACATGAAGAAATTTCAGGTAAAAACTCGCTCTACTACGGCTACGATGATATCTTTCTTGGTAAATATTTATGGCACTCTGGGGATCACTATTGTATTATTACGTCTTGTGTTATTTATGAGAATTAATGGCCACAGGGAAAGCAGTAGCTACACAGGAAATATAAGCATATTTTCGGCATATTTACCCATTTTTATTTATTTAACCAAACTAATTTGCTACTTTTTGTAAGTTAAATCCAACCACAATTAATTTTTAATGTTTAATAACCTTTTATTTATTATTGCATGATTACCTTTTGTTAATAACAATCCACTGCTGGTTGAATCATAAGAAAATTAAGTTCAATAACAGTCTGTTTCCACTTTTTAGGTTGAGGTGAATGGTTTAGGTTCTCCAACGTGACTTTTAGCGTCCAATTTTTCACTCCACATTTCCTCCTCCTATGCATTTTGGCTACCCAATGTTAAACATTTAAGTCACGTTGCAGGAGGCAGCTCCTCTACAAATAGTATCACTTAAAATAGAAAAGGGGAAACATATTCTTTGTAAGTCCTAGGCAAGAAATAAATGCACCTTTGTTTACGCGTAGATACTTTTGTGATGTGAACTCCTATGACAAGCGATAATATGATTATTGACAAGTAATAAATCCACTGGTTTCGGAATACGCAGTTATATTCTCCAAAAAATGTTATTCAACTATGTCCCTTACAAAAGAAAGAATGATTTTATGGTATCATTGATTACATTATTCAAATTACGGTCTCAAAAAGGCACAGATATAAAAAATCTAAAAATAATTAAGAAGCTATCTTATACAAAGTAAGATTTTCTGAAAAATTACATTGGCGGTTCTCCCGATTTAGCCCTTAAGTCCGCGTCCGCATTGTTGCCAAAAACGATCTTCGTAACAATAGAATTTTTACTAGAATTTGAATAAAGTCAAAATAGTAACCTCCGCGGGTTATTAAGGTGTTCATGTCTATTTAAATTTACAATAAGTAAATTCTTAACCATTTAATCTTACAAGATTTTCTGTCAAATAGGTAATTGAAAATGATAAAACCATTCCCAAGGTTATTCGAAGAAAAAATACTTATAAGTTCGTAAGTAAAACTCTCTTCCTCTTCGCCCACTTCTGTTCGCGGCATCGCTAGTGAAATTGTTTTGGATACAGTGTATTAAACTAAAAAATTGATGATGAATTTCGGTGTAATATGCTACGGAATGGGAACAGCATCTTGTGGTGTACAGGAACAAGAAGAGATGAGAGCCGTGGAAATAAATTGTAAAATGTAAACTAAGTTACCATGTTAGTATTAGTGAGGCGTCCACTAATATTACGGTTGACCATTGTCCCCTACTCTAAATTACGTCGAAACAACTCCGTAACCATTTTCCATAAACAAGTTACAAACTTAACAGAAACGTCACCTGGTTTTGCCAAAGAGTTACAGCATTGACAGAGTGATATCGCGAGAATACTATAATATATATGGGCCAAACTAGGTGTGCGGCAAGTTCTTCGAAAGTCGTTTGTTCGAATGTTTGGTAGATTGCAAAAACAATTTGTTCGAATACCGAATGCAAAACGTTCGAATGCAAAAACAAATGTTCGAATACCGAATGTGAAATGTTCGACTGCCATTTGTTAGACAGACTTCATGTCTAAACCTTCCAACCATGGTAACAGAATCAATGATGCTATTGCAGTATCGAAGCTATACTGCGTTGGATGCTGACCTTGACCTAACTACACTCAGAAACATAAAACATTAATAAAGCCTCGATAGTTTCCATTTTGCTACCGTGCAATCGGTATTCGAACATTCTGCTCTACCATTCTACCAATTTGCAATCGGTATTCGAACGTTTTTGCATTCTATCAAAATGTATTCTATCTAATTTTGGCCTAAAAATATCATTCGAAGAATTAACCTACAACCCAAATTTAATATTAATGCAACATGCAGAGAAAAGCATTTCAATAAAGAAGTTACCGTAGCCACAGTGCACATAAGTAGTATATACTAGTATAGCCGGAAAATTTCTGCCGATAGCCAATAAATATTGCAAATATGTACAAGGAATAGATGCTTTGTTCTTCAAGAGTTTCAACATTGCAGTAGGTACTTATCAATATTGCGTTTGGAAAATAGGAAACTTGGGAATCAAGAATCTGGAAGTCCGTCGTATCTATGGCTAACGATCTAGGAGCACCTTTAGCAAGAGGAAGACTCAGCTCAGAACAGGAAAGCGTGGAAGAAAACTGGGCGGAATTCAGTCAGTGGGATGTTGGTAATATTTGTTCTTCTGTATCATCTTGTTATCCTTCCGTTATTCTTTTGAGTATAATGCAATTACAGGAAGGAAGAATGATTGACAAATATTTATATCGACAACTAGGCGCCCAGAACAGGTTTAGGCACCAATATTTGGTTTAATTTCGAAAGATGCTAACTCAGAGTGGAGTTTATTGTTTTATTGCAGTATTGCATAAAATAGGCGCCTACGCATTGCATATAATATAGTCACGCAAACCATACAAACATACATAGTACAAACATACATGCAACATAGTCAGAAATATTTTTATATATAATAATGATTTGTCAACTTTTTGATCTACCGACAAAGATTCAGGTCGAAATAGGTATTGAGGGATACAATTTTAACGTTTTAACATTTGACTGTCTTAGATGTATTCTGAAATATTTTGAAAGAAATGATAAAATACTCCCTGTAGGAGGACTGCGTGAGTAGAATACAACAAATCTCGGGAAAATTGACCCAGTAGTTTTGGGATAAATATTTTGCAAAGTTTTATTTTAGCCCAAAAACGCAATTAATTACAAACTGTAAAATTTAATAGAATTGTGAAATTGTTTTCTTGTAGCACTAAGTTTGTTGCATGCTGTGAAAGTATTTAATAACTTCGGCTGTGAGAACTGGTTCCCAGCTTGTATGATCTCTTAAAAGTAGATACTATACAGTGAAATGACGGAAACACGAAAGCCGAAAGAAATATTGATTAAGATAGGAAGCAGGCTGCGATGGACCACATTGGCATAAACTGCTGCAGAATCTCTTACCCGTATTTAAACGTTATGATGTGTTAGTTAATCAAATAGTAGATAACAATCACAGAACTACTACTGATTATTAAAAGATAATTGGATTCGTAGCCAGAGGACCAAGGAAAATAAAAATGTCAACCTTATTCATTGTTCAGCTTTGCTTTGCATAAGTTGCATATAAATAGCCTGCCCTTAGCAAACTTACAGGAAGATGTAGGCGGTTTTTGTTTTGGGATCTCTGGAAATTCACTTCCAAATTAATAATGGGGCAGTAACTTTATATATTATTATGCTGAAATGCTATTCAATTTGCTTACCGTGCTTACCATAGATTGTTAAATAAATACTAGAAATAGTCCCACTGTGGTTCTTCATGGAAGTTTTAATGACTAAAAATTAATTTCATGTTCTGATAGAAACTTTCCCAACGTCGCAAATACAAAGTTAGCTCATTTACTGGAATCAAGCATGTAGGTACCGATGTAGGTCCATGGTAAACATCTAACTAATTATATCCCTAAATAGTTTCTTTGTGTTTGCTCTAACATCCCACGAAGAGACGGGTAGCTATATCCAAATTTATTGAGGGATTGCTACTTCTCCGAGGCCAATTTTATCATGGCCTACTAACAGTTAAGCACTCCATGAATAGAAGGACGCTGCCACTCAAGCAGAAAACTCAACTTGACTTTTTAAGAGGTTCTCGGCCTTCACTTTGTCAATACCAATATGAACTAGATAATCAGGGAATAATAGAAAACTCGTGTACATAAGAGCCTTTTCATTTAACTGCCTATGAAACTCGAGACTCTTCTTTTTTATTGAAAAGATTTCACAGCAAATTGAAACCAATATTAGTAGATAGGCAACTATCTGTAGGTAAGGATTCAGCCATCACATGCATTTCAGCTTAATTGAAATAATATCTTCTTTGTTCTCGTACCAACTTAAATTACCTTTTCATCAGAGTGTAGAAGTAATCTAGGCAATGTAATGTTTAACGAAATAAGCATCTTCTTAAACTTGCATTCTACAAACTTGCACGAAGCAAAGATGAAAGAAATAAATTACGAAGCTTCCTCCGTAAAGACTGGACTATTTTAATATAATTTGTTGGAGCCTCAAATATTAATGAGGGTATCTATAATTACGAGTATTCGCAGAAATAATATAATAATAATAATAATATGGAGAATTCACTAATTAATGCGATGCTATTGTGCTTGCATTCAGATTTGTCACGATTCAAGCCCGTTTATTCTCCGAAGGATTTCATGGACTGTATACTTCAGATTTCCAGTCCCAATTACCAGCTGAACGGGTAAGGAACAATAATGAAGCCCTAACAATTTTACCTTTGTCTGTAAAACTACTTTCATTAGCTTATTATTGCTTAATTGTATTTAATTTTACACTTATGAACATTATGAAATTTTAAGAGAGGTACTGCCATTAGTCTCTGTGCAAAATGTCAAAGTTTATTAAATTTTAAATACCTGGAAATTTTATCTTGCTGCTTCCATCCTGGCCTTTCTCTTTCTCGTGGTTACATTCCTCGAGACTGTAAATTGAGATCATCAAGTAAATGAATGAGAATTTTGCATGCAAGAAAATCATGAGACTTTTTTGATGTGGGATAAAGATTTACTTCATGATTAACTCCCAGTTCTAACAGCAATACTATTTCTGACCAAATTAATTACTTCCGAGTTTCATATTGAGCATGTTTCCACGATAAACAGCTCTGGATATTTATTTTGAAAATTTAATATTGTAATGCAAGTACCGTCGACACATTTAAATTAATCTGTCATTTTTCTTTGTAATGAAATACGGTAGAATAGTGCTGCGCAATATTTAAGATTTTTCACCTCATTAATTTCCCAAATTCAAACCCTTTTGTTCGTAGTGGCACAACTATTATTCGAGAAAGTTTGGTGAATTTTGTGGGATATGAAGAAATTGTTTTCGAGCCGAGTAGTTCGCCATTGCCCTACATGAATGTGGCTCTAGTATGTAAATTAGTTTTAGTAAACTACTGTTTTGGGTAAGATATAAACTTGAATCCGTTAAAAACTACCTTGTCTCACCGAAAAAGTTAACTGATTTTACCGAAAAAGCAAACTGGTCGTCCTAAAAAAGTAAATTGGTCTTGCTGTAAATGTTAAGGAAATGACTATGTACTACTAGTCACTAGTTGATTCGGCCTTATCCTACTAATGAAAACGGAAGTTCCGACCTTTGAAAGGAACTTGAATTTTCTGTAGAACTTCTAGATGATAATAAAAATGTTAATTGATTGTTAATTTTTTTAATTTAATAATATATAATGCACCTATCTGACGTTTTCGTCAAATCAAGTTTCAGCATACATGACTGGGCCATACTTTTTCGAGAAGACCAATTGGTTAATGAATAAATCAGTTTACTTTTGGGGAACTGTACTTTTTGTACTTTGTCAGACCAGTCTGTTTATAACGACGATCAGTATATACCTTCTACCCAAAAGACCTGCAGTTTACTAAATAGTAGCTTAATTCCTTGATATGTTAGCAGGCCTCTAGGTCAGTGCCTAGGCAATTAATTTAGTATATATAAAGTATTTATTGCCGCTAACATAGTATGTCTTTCTTAATAAACATCAACAAAGAATGTCAATGCCCAAGGTGGATAAAGCTAAGTCTGATGTGTGCTTTACATAGTGGCAACTTCACTTCTACTAAGTTTTAGATGCTACTCACAAATCCTGGTCTGCTGTATTTACTACATATTAAAAGTTTACTTGCATATAAATACTAGGGCATAACCAAAGTTTACGTTATTTAGTGGAATATTTTCATAAAACTTAGCCAATCTGCTACCTATGTCTAATTATATGGTACACAGTCGTATATTTCCAGTGATATTCTTTGTTTCAGTATAGAGAAGCTGTGGAGCTCTCTGCCTTCCATTCCCATGAAAATTAAGTCTCTTCGAGAATTGGTGAGTTCTTGCGACACAATTTATAATGCACTTAAACACTTTATCATAATCACATTTTTGGTTGGAATGAGAACATGCATTGAATGGTTTTGATAAAATGTAATGTAATTATGTCATGGGCCGTGATCCTTCTAATACCGACAGAAAAACGGTCACTTAAGGGAATTCAAATTCTGTAGTACCTGCAATTATAGTGAAAAAGAAATGTAGTCTGTCACTTTTTATAAATATGTATATATAATTGAAATTGTCGGAAAATTTGTTGAAAATAGTCCTTTTTTAGTATAAATATTTATACTGTAATTAATTGGACGATAATTAATCACGAAGCTTTTTAAGTTAATAAAACAATTTCCAAAAATTGAGTTTGTTTTTACAAGATTTGTACGTGATTCATTTTTGCGACAAATAAATAAATAAATACTATATGACATCAGATTTGAAAACCGAATATAAATGTAGTCTGCAAAATTTCAAGCCGTTATAAGTATTGGAGATGTTCAATTCAGGTTGGGAATATAAGTAGGTACAATATTTTTGCTTTCAGGTCGTATTTACGGCGAAGTTTATTATGATTTTTCCAATCGTGTCGAAACTGTATACCATAAAGGGACATTTATTGGTTGAAGCTCGACTTTGTTTATTTTTAATGGAATGAAAACTTCCGGACAAATTCAATAAGTTTATCCATTACTACATGTTATGTGTAGTAAATACCTTCGTACTCACTAACACATAGTTTCCAGTAGGAAACGAAAAAGTGGGATCTTCCCACTGCCCCGGGAAGAAAAGTGGGAAGCAAGGCGGCGTAGTGGGTGGGAAAATGGGAAATGAAAAAAATGACTGCGAAATGAAACAAAACTACTCAGAAATGATAAATGTTCTGTTGGAAACTAAATAAATAGAC